>MU227435.1:16477-39980 GCA_018584345.1 Thuja plicata | reverse complement strand
TGAAGGAACTATTTCAAAAGTATTAGATGCTAATCTGAAAATGAAGTATCTCGTTAAAAGTATCATGGCTCTTAGAATACTGATCAAATATGTATCAATAGATCTTTACATAAATAAACGTAAAATAGTTAAGTATACTTATGATGTTCTTTATAACTTGTATGAAAAATTTGATGATATTAAGGGGAACAAGATGGATAATCATCCCACAAATTTAGATCCTAAATTTTTTGATATAATTCAAGACTATGTAACTAAGGAAAATGAGATCAGAGAACAACTTAAAGATTATGGAATTGTTAAGAGTGATGCATAGTTGACCTACAAATTGTTGGGAAATTTTTCTGTAAAGTATTCAAATCTTTTTAAAATTTTCTAAACTCCTCATTTCACAATGGAGAGTTCATATACTACATAATTTAGTAATTTCATAGAGATATTAATGCTTCAGGAATCAAACTTGATCAAAATGGGATTTTTTAAGTCATCCAAGTGACATGTATTGATGGATGGTCATGAGAAAGCATCAAACAAGAAGTTCAAAAAATCAAATCTAAAGTGACACAAGGATAAGCGTAATATTCCTCTCCTTGGAAATGAGATTCTACAACCTCTTCTAAAGAGGAATTGTCTAAGATGGAGATGCTTATGTGTACATATTGTAAACATATTAGACATGAAGAACACCATTTTTATAAGAACAATCTTGATGAATTGAAGCATGTCCTTGAGAATAAGTAAATTATTTTACCTTCAAGAATGTCTACGTTAGCATCTTCTATGCAAAATACAAAATATTATAAGGGAAATAGTCACACTTTTGGGACAAGTAATAGAGGAAAATATCTATGTGCTACTATAGGTCATGGTTTAGGGAGATGTCTTCTACATCTAGAAGCTTCTCCTCATTTGGAATATTTTTATGTCTATGTTCTCTTCATTTAAGCATTGCAACATACCATCAATTTTGGTGGGAAATTAAACATAATGAATTTTATTAGAAAAGGATCCAATGATATTGGTAATGACACCTTCAATTATCTTTTTTTTTGTACTTCTCTTGACCAATAATCTTGTTTGCATCTATCAAATCACTCATGTTGTAATAAGGGAGACTATGGAGTTCACTCCTAATTTAGTTATCATCAGAAACTTGGAGAGTGGAGATATTTTTTCTACTAGGATTGTGTGTTATACATCATTTTTATCCTCCTTCTGAAATTTTTTTCCTATTGATGCTTATGATTCTTTAGATGATGATCATACTTCTAGAGTGGGTTCCTATCTTGAGGATGATGTTTTCTTCTTGAAGTTGGGTAAACTCAAATATGATCTATTTTTTGAGACTTGAATTGTATCTCCTCTTATTAAGACCACACCTATTGTTGGTCCTTATGATTCTTGTGTTGCTAAAGGTTGTTCTTCTTGTAATTCAGTGCAGTATGATATGCATTATCTTATGGAAATGGCTCCCTAGGATGACTACTTGACAACATTGATAGATTTTTTATGGTGATCTTGAATATTTGGGAGACATCATTGATGATATTCATCTTCTCTATGATGGATATGAACCTTCTTCATTTTTTTGCAAGGGAACACTTTGACCCTCTTCTTCATTTTAGAAATTATCATCCTAGACGATTTGTCTTTAGTGTGGATATTCTTAACCACTATTTGAAGGAGGTATATTTATATTTAGAGGAGACAATAGAGAGTTTCGTCATTTTCTACATTAATCTTTACTAGATATTATTTTTTCCTTTCTAACAGTGTGGCCTACGACACCTAATTTGAAGGATGAAAATTTTACCATTGGCATGGAGACACTTGAGTAGTTTCGAGAGACTGCATACATATTGATATTTCTTCATAAATATTCCTTTCATGATTTAGTTTTATTTATTCATAAGGGGATGGAAGGTTTTTGACAATTGTGGATCATCTTTTACACATAGATTAGAGCATCTACCACTAATGTACCTTCTACATTTAGGGGGCCTACTTTCTCTTTCTTATTTTCTGTTATGTGAGGGAATTTTTCCTCACATGGGTTTTTGTCCACCTCATTTATTTTTCAATATGTATTGTATTTTTATCTCTCTCTTGAGAAAAATTTCCAACTAGGTTTTCTTCTTTTATCTAGTTGTTAGATATTTCATTTCATTTGTATATGGATATCTAACATGATCTAGAAAATGAGACCAATCTTGTATTGCAGAAATAGATTTTTCCTAAGCTTTATTGAGGGGGTTGTTTGTGTATTTAATTATTATACTTAGTATTACATTATCACACAACACAAACACACATATAACATTATTTTAATTAGGGAATACATAAGAGATTTTAGGCTCATTTTAACTTTAGGTGTTATTTTGATTAAGTAAAAACACATTTTGAAAGGACCCGAAACCTTATACAAAGAAAAAATGAAAGATAGAGCTTTAAGAGAACCAAGAGACTGCAGTAAAACAACACCAAACACATCAAAGGGAACAAGAAGATGTTACCACAAAAAGAAACCAAGACCATAACAACAGTAAAAAAAAAAGGGGGGTAGAAAGATAATCATTTAGTGCCACCCTTATGTGACCTTAGAATCATATCAAAAGCAGGATTCAGAGACTTTAATTTCTTTCCTTTGATAGTTCCATCCTTCCTCTATAAAAAAATGCATCATCCTCCCAAGACAAAGATTTAGCAGAGAAACCTCCAACCTAAGAGGCAGGGTTGTCCATACTAGCAAACCTGACAGAAACAGGGACATTAGATCCCCAGAGAGAACTGGGGACCATAAACCAAAACACCAGCTTTTAGGACAATAGAGACAGGGATAACATCAGCCATCTGGCTAGGGAAAACATCCGCATCACCTGACAGAACAATAACATCACTCTGACCCAAGACAAAATCAGAGACAGGAACAATGTCTGGGACAACATCTGTAATAGCGAAATTATAAGCATTAGTAGCAGGAAAATATTGAGATGGATGGCCAACCATACCCTCATGCTTAGAAACTTTCTCAATCGTGTAATGGTGTTCAACCACGCCCACCCAGCAAGAGGGTGATTTCTTTGATTTTTAATTATCTGATAATACCCTACAACAATATGGCCAGTTTTGTGGCACTTACTACATCTAAAAAAATTCCCTCATAATCAAGGGTCTAGATCCAAGAGCCCTGAGGAGAGGCCAAATTCATCTTCTCAGTGAGACCCTTAGAGACATCAACCTCCACTAGGATATGAGCATATGTTGGGTGAAAGATGTTAGAAAAACCTGCATCAACCATTTGAAAATCCATAATAGCCTCGTCCACATCCTCCAGGATAGAGTCTATCCGGAGATGCAGGGGAAGATTTTGAAGCCTCACCCATGCGGGTATTTTATTGAAAGATTCAGTAGAAGGATGAAAATCATTATGCCAAGGTTTGGCCATCAAGGGGGAATGTCCCTCCCAAGTGAAAGAACTACACAAAATAGTGTCCCGATCTTCAATATGGTCAAATTTCACAGTAAAAAAACCCCTAGCCATAGGGTATAAATGAATAAAATTAGATAATAAAGGATCCCAATGTATGGACATCCAAGCATGCATGTCAGAAAGAGAGGGCCAAAAACCCCTAAATCTAAAAATAGTAGCATAAGAGGAAAAGTCCTCTACAGGGTTTTAAATCTCATCAGCTATATCCACATCCAAATTTAAAACTAAAGGTTCACTTAGAGAGATAGGCGTAATAGACTTGGGACACCGACCACCCCTCCCAGGAAGAGGAAGATCATCCTAGATAAAGCCTAGTTAATCTCTGCACTCCAAAAGCAGCCACATCCGTGTAAGAAACAACACCATCAAAACCACTGGCCCTAGCCATAGAAGGCTATGGGCACACCATAGTATGCCATCCCCACCCAAATATTGCCAATGAACTAGCAGATCCTGACGAGCAGGAAACGCCAGCAAAATAAAGGTTCAAAAATCACATTCCACTTTATTTTTTGACTCCACCATTAGTTCTCTTATCACTTTATCACCATCCACCTCTAATAAAAATGTTGCATATACTTTATTCTACTTTAGAGGGTGATCCACCTTTAGTGGACATGTGACTCTTTCACTTTCCCTCCTTACTTGGGTGATACGTTGTCTTCTATTTATCATGTCATAATATTACAACACTTGTCAAAATATTGTTTCTTCCTACGAATCACCTAGGTGTGTTTAAGAAAAGGATATACTTTGTAGTATTCATTCTAGTTTATTAATTGTATAGTATTCCTGGTGGGAAATAGTTTATTCTTGTCACATTCATTCTCTCTTGTATTATTCTTTCTATTTTTCCTCTATATTTTGAGTGACTATCTCCATGTAGCTGAATCTTACACTATTCATTCCATTTTATCAAAACTTTTGAGCATATTCAAAGATTATTTCATATTTTTCAATTAGAATAAACTTAAGGAATAAAGTTTCGCATTCTACTTTAGAGATTTACTTTCAATTGATCAATTTCAACTCAATTTTAATCATAAATCAATATTTAACTTAGGGAAACCCCTATAAGACTAACACCATTTTATCAATTTTGTATGTAGAAGTGATAGGATCTAGAATCAGAAATATAAATTCAAGAAGATAAGATAGAGACCTACAAAACTATCTTTTGCAAAGTAAAAAAATGAATGGTCAATGTCAATTTAAATCAACATAACTCAACCCTTTTCTAATGCAAATCATAGGGAAAGTTTTACACAAAAGCATGATATGGGAAACAAATGTTTTATTTTAATCTAACACTCATAGTTAAATGCCAATTTAAATTATTGCATTCAAAGAGCACCAATACACCTATTATCATTTATGCATACTTGTACATAAAAATTGACCCCAATGACTAGAATGAAAAAAATATAAAATTTGGAAAAATAATCAATTCCAAATTCCTATATCATTTGGGAGATATTATTGTTTTAGGGTTTGAAGATGCAATAAAATATTCAAATTGAATTGCAAACCTTTAAATGACTGAATGAGACCTTGATGGATTTCTAATCAAAAGACAATCTACATAAACAATGGTGCAGATATGTTTGAGATATTTTGACTAACAAAAAGGGCCCAATCGGGTTCCCAAATCAAAATTTTATGCCTCTAAAATTTGCACAACTTTAGGAAGAAAAATTGAAATATTTTAAAATACTTGATGGATATCAAAACCTATTTTGAATCTATTCTAAGGCAAGGTAAATCAAAGTTAAAAGGTTAGCCAGAAATCATAGTGATGACACCATCTAGAATATTCTAGGGAAGTTGTACTTCCCAAATTAAAGACGGAAACATTGGCTAGTTATCACATCTTAGATAATTCTTCATATAGTAGCTCTATCTTGGAAACTCTTATAATGAGAGTACACACGTGGCTAAAGAATTTTATTTTCTAAATTTTATCATTTAATTTCATTGGGATAGTAAAAAAGAAGGTGTTTCTTTGTTGCATTTTTTGTGTTTCACCAATCAAGATCCCGTCATCCACATAAAGCCACATAGAATCATTTGGACCTTAAAAGACATATGTCCCTAGTTATAAGCCACATCAAGCATGATCAATGCATATGTTATACTTTGAGATAATTGATATCACTATGCTCACCATATCTATACATAAGGAAACATGCATTCCCTAATATCAGTATAACTTATTTTCTTAACATTTTAGTTTTATTTATTATCCATCCTATTATTATTGTACTATCTTCGTATCAAAATAGGTAATTTTACACTCATCACTTATAACTAGATTTTATTGTAAATTTGGACATCAATCATGTGATAATGTGTTCTCTTGTATAATAAAAAAAAAGTGGAAACTAATGCTTAAAACTGATATCCTAATCTTATTTTCATTATTCTTCAAAAAAAAAATTATTCAAGTAATTAAAACCTGATTAAAGTAGATTATTAGATTAGAATATCCTTTATACTCTCAACTTCTTTTCCTAACACATAATCTATGTTGATAATTAAGATCATTCTATCTTTTCTTTTATTTTCCAATCCATCACATTCAAAAATGTGATCTAAACTCCTTTGACATCGAATGAACCATGATATGGATTTTCACTAAAGTAACTACTAGAGTCTTTTTTTTTAATAAATTTTTTAAAGCATTGTGGACTTTAATATTCTAAGCATATTATTACTACCAAAAATAGTCACTTAAGAGCTCATCAAGGCTGAAAATAATCCTCCATATTACTTTTGAGATATGACTATGATTTTTTTAATCTAAATTATGATAATCACAAAGATATAAGATAGAATTTAGTAAAATATTTAGTAACTAGTTCCTTGAGAGCAATCGTAGAAATTTGGTAATATATCTATATATATTAGGAATGATACCATGCATGGATTTCTTGACACCATATACTAAGAATATTTTAATTTTCACTAATGTAAAATTAACATTTAAAATTTATACTTCCTCATTTAAAAGTGTGTAATCAGTGGTTAAATTAACTCTGGATTAGATGTGTAAGTTGAAATATATTTTTTTTCTTCCAAACATTGTATCTCCTAAAAACTATATACCCAAGAATAAATTTCATTTATAGGGTGTAATAGGAGAGAAGTTTAGTCAACTCTATAGATTATTTGGAAGGCATTTTGAAGGAAGAATTAACACTTCCCATTGGGTATGACAATGAATCCTTTTTAACTTTTATGTACATTACTTTTATAATAATCACATAGGGTTCCATGAAGCTCGCCAGATATTGACCAAATATCTCTACTATCAATATTTCTTCCCCATTGTATTTGTTTTTCATATCTTTCCTTACACCCCAAATTTCCCTCCAAAATTTCTTTAGTTCAATCTTTTTGTTACACAATTATCTTCATTTGATCTACCTTACAAATATGCCTTTGTAAAAAATTCATTTTGTGCATGTTTGACGATCATTTATTTTAAAATACCACATTTTTTTATAGGAACTCTATCGACTAGTTCACATGCATTGTCTATGCTTGCATATTTTGAATAGATGTTTTCTAGAATAGTTTTAACTACAATATTTGGAAATTCCCTCTCTTCATTTCATTGACATCCGTTACACATGTACGACTTTCTCCAACTCTCATATAGATATATTTTTCATGCTACCAACCAACTCTTCCCTACCCTCATTTTTCCTCATGTAGTCTTGTTTTCCTACTAGTCTCTATATCTCATTCTCTTACTACACATTATACATGCCTCACACACCAATTCATTTTCTTTATGCAATCATTTTATAACTAAGAAGGCATTCCAAACAATTCTTTTCTAGTTGATATATTATTGGTCCTAACATCAAGAATTTTCTAGGTGCATTATAAGGTATACCATTCTCAATAAGGACATCATCAATAACTACTATAAGGATCAATTTAAAATTGAAAGACCTAGGCTTGTCTTCCCTTACATTCTAAGAAGGAATAGTGGTCTAAAACATGATTTTAGGAGACTCTACTCTAGCTCCAACAAGTTGAGCAACCAAATAGATTTGGGGGAGGAGTTTTCCCCAATGTATTTCAAGTACCAAAATAGCACATGAACCATCCACTATGAGGCCCATGTGAATAAACAATCTAGGGAGTACTGTCATTTGAAACTAGATAAAGATCATGGGTACAAAAAAGATCATTCATTATCTTAACCTCACAAGGCACCACTTTGTCCTCTATAGATCTCATACCAATCTTCTCTTTAGATATAAAATCTATATTACATGAGAAACCATTTCTTATAGCTAGACAATACTCTATCTTGTTGCTTGCCAACTAAACCATGCAAAAAAACCCTCCAATAAGAGATCAAATGGTATTTGAATATCATCCTATCTATATTCGTCCCAAACTTTTCCTAAAACAACATTAGAGTTGTTGCAATAACAAATGCTCATAGGAGACAACCATTTTTTTTTACTTATTAATTCTACATGTTAACACTTTGTTTTTTATTTAGGCCTTGTAAAATTGTTATCATATTATTTTCAGTGTTTTAATGTATTTTTCTATATTATTGATTTTCTTGCAAGTCCTAAGGGGTACACAAAAAATCAAGTGGCCATATTGCTAGTATTACTTTAAGTTGATTTGTAGTTCAAAAATTAAATTTATATTATGCCTCGGTTAGTTATTATGTTACTAATATTTTCTTAATTTTTTTAAAAATTGGTACACATGTAAAAGGTGGATTCTTAAGGAGGGGGTTTCCTAAAAAATATCATGTGGTGTTGCTAAGATTTTTTTAAGGATTATTTTTAAGCATGTAGTTTCATGAATTATGTAGTGCAATTTAGGCTTATAAGTTTAACCCCCAAAACTTATGGAAGTTCATGGTCTCATGAATTTTATTATTTAAAATATTTACTTCATATAAGTGAGTAAATAAAAAAAAATCATACAAATTTATAAAAACTCAAGATGTGTTGTAGAAAGAGCCCACGCTTGTGGAGAAATTTCCAGTCCTCTAAAATTTCCATCTACCCAAATGTGTCACCCTAAAAAATAGGGGCAACTAGTCTCTAGGTAAAAGATTCAAATTAATCTTGTCCAAGTATTTTTGACTTCATGTGAAATCATGTTCCTTAAAAATAGACCCTAAAGCCTCCTCACCCGCCCCCTTAATAGAACCTGACCTAAATATACGATCATTTGAATAAATATTTTAGGAAATATATAATGGTTGAAAGAAAATACCTTGTGATTTTACCATTTATTTCACTACTTTATAACCACTTTGACCCAAATTATTAATTTAGATTTGAGAAATGAAACCTAAGCCTATAAATATTCTTTAGCCATTCATACTAGATTTTAATTATAATAAATGGAGTGTTCCATATTTTTGTTAAGGCATGAAACCCATTCTTCTGAAGCGCTATGTTATTCATCCATATTATTTATTGTATTCTTTGGAATTCAACTATCACACACAGGGAAATTTAAGAAAACAACAAGGAAAATAGGGAGAATTGATAAATTAGGTACGACTCATTACTAATGGTAAATTTTTATAAATTAGTATGAATATATTTACATAAAATTTATATTGAATTGTATAAGAAATGCCATCCATTTGCATCGACTAATTCTATTTTAGATTTCCCTTTATCATATCAAACTATTTTGTTCATATGCTTCATCTTGGAATATATTATAGCATCAAACTATAATGAATTCTCGTAGCTATTTTTAACTCATCTTGCAACTAATGTGAGATATACATTGCATATGGAGCCATTGTGAAATCACTTCTTGTTCTTTTCTTCCAAACTAGAAGACATGGATTTCTATGACCCTCAATACCTCTTTTCTTAATTAAACTAGATTTAGTAAGAGAAGTCTTTAATAATCATGACAAATACAAGAATTCTTAATTGTGATGCTTTTCTTTTCTACTAGGTTCCCCTGGAAACCCAGATACAAATATATTGTTATATAATCAAGAATGCTACAATAATTTGATATCAAGTTATAAAATTACCTAAGATAATAGTTAGTAATATAGTATGTGGACATATAGAATAATTACCTAAGATAATAGTTAGTAATATAGTATATGGACATATGGAATAAGTAAGTACTTAATCTAAAACTCCTTTAACCTTTTATACTATAAGGATCTTGAAGATTGCAAACAAATCCTTTGAGATTGGAATTTTTTAAGTATGGAATGGGAAAATATATATTACTTGACAATCACTTATTTCTAGCTTTACCCCATTAAATTAAGTATATGAAAATACATTGATAAAATTTTATGTAATTAAATATTTATTATCTTATGAGTTGTATGTATGTATGTACATACATATGTATGTATGTATGTATGTATGTATGTATGTGTGTATGTATCTATGTATGTATGTATGGATGTATATACATTATCTTTTAACTAAATGAAAATATTAATCATAATTGCTAGAACTATAACAAATTTTGTATACTTTAATTTACCTAGATTTGAGTGAAGTGAAATGCATAAAGAAGAATACACCCACATCTACTTATCTATGTACTATGTATTTACCTAAAATTTCAAACTTGGATTGACTAGATACAATTAATTCTATATCCATTACCGCTTTTCAAAATGGTATAGCTGAGTATGTTTTAAAACTACACACCAAAGAAAAAAGTATTTTTTTAACATTATTTTTATAAAATTTAATTATCTTTCACTTTTTTTGTGTATTTCTTTTCAATGTAAGTCTAGTACATAGGATTAACATATCTTTCAAACCCTAATGATTTTATCGATATACTTTCCTTCATACTGTGTACTACTTTTTCCCTATGTTGTCATCTTGATCAGTGGTAATCACCATTCTTTAAATAAAGAAAATCTCATTTTATTTATTACAAATGTATATGATTCCATTTTTACAATATAAGACTAATTTCTTACATACAAATATACATTTTACGATTTTAATTTTTTTTTATAAACTATCATTATATTTATCCAATTTTCTTAATCCATATTATTATTCATATATTTATTTTACGATTTTAATTTTTATATAAGATATCATTATATTTATCCAATTTTTAAATCCATATTATTATTCATATAGTTATTACTTTCTGCTACATTTTATATTAAATTTGTCTTGTGTATCATTTATTTATTTGTCTTGTGTGTCCTTCATTTATTCTCTAAATTAGTTTATATAAAAAAAGATGTCGAATGAGCTCTACTCTTCCTCTTTGCGAAAACCGCTAGATGCGAACTGGAAACCATTGGATCTGATAACTATGGATGCCTGGGAAACACCGACGTGCTCTGCTGGAAGCGTAGGGAGCTGCATCATTCTTCCCGTGATTGCTACGAATGCCAGGTTTGATTTTTCCTTTACTTCTATTTGCAATTTACCTTCATCTACGCCTCCTCCCTGCCCTTCATCAGAAATAGTACTCCCTGCATTAACACCCCAGTAATGGAAACCCTAGCCTCCGAGATGCATGTTTTAACAATGACCTCCAAACTCAAACAACCCCAAATTGATAAACTTAAAACTTTCTCAGAAGCCATCGCTCAAACAACCATTGCCTCTAGTGTAATATTTAACCCTTCCAATGAAGCCAAGGAACCTGGTAAGCACTCTGGCCCTACCTCACAATCTTTCACCATTGCTCCAAATTCAGATATGTTGGTAGAAATTAGAAATGAAAAAAATAGGCTTAAAAACTCTGCAATTTTTTTTGCGGTCATTGAGGTTGATAAATGCCCTCCATGCAAATTTTTGGATGATTAGTTCCATAACTATTGGAACCTCAAGCTTGGATTCCATATATCATTTTGTAGACAGATTCAAAAGGGCTTGTTTGTTATCTTCTTTAATAATCAGGACTCGCAGGTTGCTATACTTAAAAGGCAATATTGGATAGTTGGTAATACCTCCTTTCGAGCCCTAGCCTAGACACCAGAGGCTATCCATGAAGAAGTCTTAGCCCTTTCGGTGCCAAGATGAATTCTGGTAAAAAATATCCCACAGTTTTATGGCATTTTCTTCCCTATATCTTGGAACTGATTGGTAAGTTTATTAGAATGGATTACATTGTTCGTTTGGTTCCGCACATGGATGCTCATGTTCTAATTTCAATTAACCTAGGTAGAGAAATTCCTAAAGATTTTGTGATCAAAATTGACTCTGAATCATTTTCCTGCCCAATTGAGATACTAGGTGGGCTTAATGCTTGTTTTTTGTGCAAAAAGGAGGGACACCTCCGTAAGGATTGCCCTATTATTAAAAAAATCCCTACCCCAAACAGAAATAGTGACCATAATTTGGCTGCCAATAATTCGATCCCTAATAATGATAAATCTGACAATGTCTTGACCCCAATGACCTCCCCTATGGTTGATCCCTCCATCTCCAAGCCTCCCTTTCTCTTCTAGCCTTCTCCTCTTTTCCCGACCCCTCCTCCCAATTTGGAGACTGAACTTGCAGACAGTTTCCTTACAGTTTCAAAAAAAAGGAAGAAAAGGACCAGGAAACCTTTTCCCCCAATTGATGGAGGTGCCTTGAAGGTGACTCCTTCTCATCAACCATCCATTGATTCTTCCCCTTCTTCTTTTGTGAATGCATCTTCCTCGAAGCTAGGCTTTGTGGAACATGATTGTATGGAAACCACTCTTCCGGATACCTTCCCAAAACCCTTCAAAGAAATCTCAAATGATTTTGTTGTCGAAGTCATCCTAGCTAATACTAAGAACAATCTAAATCACATCTACTCACCAAACCCATTTATGGAACTTGATAACGCATCATAGGTTCTCTTGGATGATGATCCTGACCCCAGTGATGATGTCTTGTCCTCTAAGTGTAGAGGTAGGCCATTAGGGTCCAAAAATAATCACCCCTCAGCCAAAAGGCTAGAGTAACATCCAATTCAGCCCTGGTGCCCAATGACATCTCCGTAGGGAGTAATGGTGCATCCCCTCCTAAATTTTCCTCATGAATTGCACTTCTTGGAACATCAAGGGACTTGAGTCCCCTGATAGAAAATATATTATCAAGCGTCTCCTTGATTCTAATCAACCGATTGATTTCCTTTTGCTACAAGAGATTAAAGCAACTAATTTTACTCTTGAGACCAACCTTAATTTTATAAGGAAGGATGCGATTAATTTCATCACCCAGCACCCTAAGGGAAGAGGTGGCATTTCTATACTTATTAATCCTAAATGGGAAAGGGTTGTCACAAATAGCTCTATTTCCCCCTGTAATAGAGCTTTGTGGATTAGTTTTAAAATCAACAATGTGGATTTTGGCATTTGTTCTATCTATGCCTCTAATGACTACACTGAGAGATCTCGGCTATGGGCTTGGATGGACTCTCTTCCTGACATATCATGGATCATTGGAGGCAATTTCAATTTGATTGAGTGCCAAGAGGATAAGTTAGGTGGCCTGCACTTCAGTTGGAAAGGCACTGAGAAGTCCTACTAGGACAAACTGAAGCATAATAGAATTCTTTTCGATCCACTTTTTCGATCCAAAGACTCCAATCCTGGTTTGTGGCATACGTGGTGTAATTTCCAAAAGGGGCATGCTAGAATCTATTCGAGACTTGACTAATTTTATGTTAACAAAAAAAATTTCACGATTCTTCTTGATGATAATGGTAGCTTTGTCAGAGTTCTTCACACCACTCTTTTTGACCATCACCTGATTTATTTTTGTGTTAAGCCTATCAACTCCTCTTCGCGTGCCATTCCCCCCAGTTCTAAATTTCTGCTCAACACCTCTCTTCTTTAGGATGAAGATATTCTAGTGGCCATTAACCTCATTCGTAACTTTAATGAATTTCAAGCTCCATATATCTTCCACCTGGAACTCTGGAACAAAAACATTGCTTCCTGGAAATCCCTTTTGAAAACCCTTGGTCAGAAGAAGGTGAAGGATTTTAGGTACACCGAGAGGCTCCTTTCTGAAAATCTTCTGGAGACTGAGAACATAATTCAAGCCAACCCCTGGGATGCATCACTCATTACCCAAGTGTCTAGTATCAAAGATACTCTTAGACAACATCAACAAACCAAGATTAGAGGGGCTCAAATTTGATCCCGGGCTCACTGGCTGCTTGCTGGGGACAGGGGATCAAATTTTTTCTTTAATATTATTAAACATAAGTAGGCTAATGAATCTATTGATAGAATTATCTCTGAGGATCAAGAAATTACTGATCTTGAGGGAATCAAACATACTTTTGCCACTTACTATAAGAAAATGTTCACCTCTAAGGACACTGAGGAGGCTAACAATATTAGAGAACAATGTATATCCTTGATTCCCAATAAAATCTCCAACACTGATGCCTCTTTACTTAGTAAGGAAATCTCAATTGAGGAAATTAAGAATGCTATTAATATTCTGAAAGTAGATAAAGCTCCAGGGCCCGATGGGCTGCCTGTGGAGTTTTACAAAGCCAACAGTGAATGGATCTCCAAGGACCTTCATGATATTTACTTAGAAGCCCTTGAGACTGGTACCCTAGGTAAAGACATTAATTGTGGTATCATTAAACTTCTTCCTAAAGATGGGGATAAGGCCCTGCTTAAAATTTGGCGCCCTATCACTCTCCTTAATATTTCTTATAAGATTTTTGCTAAAATATTGGTTATCAGAATTGAGAAGATTCTCCCTAAATTTGTTTGTCCGACCCAAACTAGTTTTATAAAAGGAAGATATATCCTAGAAAATCTTATTATTAGCTGGGAAGCCCTAAATTGGGCTAAAACTCCAATCAAAATGCTACTATGTTCCTCTTGGACTTTGAAAAATCATACGACCTGGTGGAATGGAAATTCATATCCATGATGCTGAAAGCCTTTGGTTTCTCTAGCATATTTTGTAAAGTTGTTAATGTTTTTCTTACTGATGCCTTTGCTCAAATTGATGTCAATGGTTTGCTTTATGAGGCTGTTCCCCTCTCCCGCTCCATCAGACAAGGTTTCCTGTTAGCCCCCTTCCTTTTTGCTATTGTTGTTGATGCATTATTTTATATCCTTAGAGATGACAAACTATCTCGACTTGTGAAAGGCATCTCCCTACCCAATGGGGAGGAACTTATCAATTTTCAATTTGCTGATGATACGGCCATGTTCAATGACTCTTCTAAAAGTAACTTTGAAGCTATACTTGAGAAACTCAAGATCTTCTATACCGTATCTGGAGCTCATCTTTCTCAATCCAAATCCATATGTCTTGGGTGGGAGGATCAACCCCCTACTTGGTTCAAAAAATTTAACTTTCAATTGGGAGGTCCACACACCATTGTTAGATATTTGGGGATTCCTTTCTCGGTTGATCCATCTATCAAAGACATGTGGCTTTGGATCAAAGAGAAAATATCTAAAAAGTTGAACAAATGGCACAATAGATCTCTATCCCTGGCTGGTAGAGTTCAAGTTTGCCAAAAAATACTTTCTTCTTACAATATTTATTATGCTTCTGCCTAGATATTTAGTAACAAATCTTAGAGATCCAAAAAGAGATTAGGAATTATCTTTGGTCGGATGGCAAAGGCAAACGAAAAACCCATGCTGTGAGGTGGGACTAGTGTCATGCTGACAAACTCCTTGGAGGTATGGGGTTGAAGGACCTTAAAACCATTGGGATTGCCTTAGCCGCCAAATGGATCTTTCACTCTCTATCTGGGGATGATCCTTGGGAAGTGCTTATTAGAAGCAATATTGAAAGAGGGCATCCTAAGAATGCTAAGGACTGGAAAAATCTCCCTTTCTCTTACTTAATTTTAGGCACCTTTCCTATTTTGGTTTAGGGCTCAGCTGTCTTCAAGTCCATATGGAAGGCATGGAACAATGTTAAAATGTTCGCTGCTAATAAGAATTTTCATGATCATAATTAGTTATTTGGTGAGATGTCCATTTGGTGGAACCTGCATCACTATGGTAGGCCACTTGCCCTGACTAAGGGTTGCTCTGCTAAACTATGGCATAAGATGGGTATATCTCAATTTATGGATTTGTTTGAGGATGACAGGCTAATTAGTTGGGAAAGGCTTAAGACTAGATTTAACATCCCCATTTCCTAGAAAAAGACCTATAACATGTTAATGAGTGCTTGTAGGAGTCTCCCTCCCTATTGCCAAATTGACTCTGACAGGATTTTAAAAGTTAAGTGGCCTGATGGCTCTAGTACGAATAAAATTAAAGCCAAGAACATCTACAAAGTGATTAGCCAAAATCAATCCATCTTTGATCATACCAATAAAATCTGGTACTCTAATCTTGATCCCTTAGATTGGAAGAAGATTTTTGGCAGATTTTGGAAGTCCCCTATTGAACCTAAAGTTAAATATTTTAAATGGCTCTTAATGTTGGATAGACTCCCTATTCGAAATGACTTCTCCTCTGCACAATGCTGTCTTTTTTGTGGTTTCCCTGAGTTTGGTAGACATGTCTTTCTTGACTGCAGATTTGCTAAAGAAGTTTGGCGTGTGTTTGATATTTTCATTCCTTATGATGTTAATATATTTGAGATTATATTTGGGCATATTGATGGTATTAATAAAGAGCTTAACTTGTTCTGGTAGATCCTTTCTTCTAACAGTTTGTGGCAGCTCTGGAAATGTAGGAATGAGGAACGATTTCAAGGTAGTACCAGGGTGCTTACTGAGTCTTTCAAAAGTCTCACATATTTCAAATTTTTTTTGCAGATTCAAATCACAATTAGGGTTGAAAAAGACAAGTGCAAGAGACTTTTGAAGAACGGACACGCCACTTTCTTCGCATACGAAGTCAAGGATGCTCAAGCTTCGAGGAATCATATTGACAATCTGTACTTATTTGAAAGAACTATCAAGGATTTCAACTAGGAGCTCAAGAAGACAGAAAGATGGCCTTGGATAATATGATCCTTCTTCTGCACCAGGTCCAGAAGAAGAAAAATATTGTGTCGATGGAGGGCACCAAGGGCTGGACAGCCTAGGTCGATGAATACAATAATATCTTATCTTAAGTTTGGTTACGATCTATGTTTTGATGGTTAAATATGTTGCTAAACTCTTATACTCTCGTTTGAGGCCCTGCCTCTGTATTTTGTTGAAACTGTGAACTGTTTCGTGATGTAACTTCTTAGTTTGATAATACTATATTTAATAAAAAAAATTAAAATTAAAATAATAATAAACGTAAGACCATAGTTCATTTGTCATAGAATATATGAGCCTAACTTATCACCATAATTTCTTAATGTCGACTACATATTTATTACTACAAGTGTTACAGTGGTTCAACCATGGAGCTTAACTACGTGACCGTGCAAACATCCAGATCTTAGAAGTCTCCAAGACTCTAACATACGTAGCTTCGATATTATTTACCTTAAGAAAGATTGAGCGTAATACCATCATTTACCTAATTGATACATGGTATGAGATGATCCCACGATTGATAATCATTGTTTATTTAAATTTTTCAAAGTAAAACATATGATTACTTACTATATTTTTACTTTCTTCGAGGATTCTACAAATTAAATATTAAACAGAAAACATTCGAATTTATAAATCATTCGAAATAACAATTCTATAGCAGACTAATCTACAGGATATACATGATTGTACTCTCTTCGAGTAACAATTTCATTCAACGGACATAATCAATTTTTGGTATATAATATATCAGTTCATGTCAATTACGGTGTTCCACCTTCTGCAGAAATTTGTTTCTCCACAAGAAAATTTAGCTTGGAGTTACCCAAAGTTTTGTCCTCACCCCTACGCTATGCATTCTCAAAAGTGCAATACTATGTTTGTATTGCATTCTTAAATGACCTGCAATCATGTTGAACAACAAAACCAACATGTCAGAAAATCTATCTAAACTCTATATTTTGCACAAATCAACATGTTTTTTCGATTTTACAGTAGCTAGAAAAATTGCACCCACTTACATGTCCAAGCTGAAAGATTTGAGAGGATATTATGCAAACATAAATCTTGATTTATACCTGAAAATTTCTCATATTTTTTATAACGAATAACATCATATCTAAAATAAACAATGCATGCGACCTATTTATTGCTGTTTGTTAAATCTCTCTATAGAGAGAGACAGTTAAAATCTGACCCGAAATTTAAGAAAATCCAGAATGAGTGAAAATAAAATGGAACGATATAATAAGCTGCAAGTGAGAGATGTGGCAAATCCCATCTACCCAAAAGAAGGTTCTACTTATATTTTGAATATCTATATTTCTCATCCAATCTATACGGATACAAGAGCATAAAATTTCTCACAAAAAATACTTTCACTTGAAACAAAAAATTAAAATAGTCGTGCCACATAAAAATACATTCACTCTGAAAATAAAATTAAATAGTCAAGCCACACAAAATGAATAAAACATAAGGAAGAAATTACTACTGTTTACTTCAATCTTTTGTATCAAATACTACATGATTGCAATGACGTTCTTATTTTATAGATATAACTACAAAATTGCTTTGGAGTTGGACCATGTGAACTAGCAGAAACAAATCGTTTTGGCAGTTTCAGTTAGAGCAGCTCTAGAGCATTTCAACTTTCTATGAAAACAAGTGCCATAAATGCTAAGAAAGTGTTCTGTGCCTCACAGAGTTCCCCAAAACTCGTCAGCAAATAGATTTAAGTTTTTCCTGAAGCAGTTGGGGGAACTCAGAGAGACCAGAACAGAGGTATTTTGTTATTGTTTGTATGTCTCTAAAACTAATACAAATATAGAAGGTTTATAGACGTTCAAAAAGGTATAACCATTAGATAAACTGAATTTGGACCATTTTCTGCAACGCATCCCAATAACACTCTCTTTCAATCGAACTTTCAACCTTTCTTTCAAATAATCCAAATGTATGGCTCAAAATTGTTGTTTTTCTTTGGCAGAATAGACGTCTGCAATGAAAGGTCATCTGTTTTGATGAATCTTCAATAATTTGTCGATATTTTCAAATTACATGTTCAAAAAGAATAAGTTTGACCACATTCATCTACATATATGTACCAATGATCATTTTATCTTCATGTTTTGTTGCTCAATGATCTCCCTTCTAAATAAGAGATGCTCAACTGTTTTAATCGTAAGGTTTCAATAATGAGACTTATACCTCGAAAGATTCTTGAATGGTTCCTAAAGCAAAGGTTTATCACCGTTTCGCTGAAATGGATACATTGTAATGGAGACAGTTTTTCGATAATTTAATTTTTTCATAAATTAGAATTTAATTTAGAAAAATATATATATATATATATACTTTTTGGATAGATAACGGTCAAAGTCGAAATTAGTTATTATTATTTATTAAGTTTGAATAGACTCAAACCTAAGAACTCTCTTAGATGAGGGGCTCACAATTTACCATTGTGTTATACGTTGTTGCCTATAATGAAAGTATTTATTTGATATTAGTAGTGAATAAATAATTATTTAATATTTTAATTATGTTTTAGATTAAAGTAAAAGCAGGTTTTGAAGGGACCCAAAACCCTTAAAAACACAAAACCGAAAGAAAGAGCATTAAGCTCACAAAAGAAAAACAGACTGCAAAGCCAAGCAGTCATTAATATTTTCACGCAAATTGTTTTCTCCATGCAAAAAATTAAAGACATTAGATTGTACACTAATTGGAAAGACGATCTGCCACAATATTCTCTTCCCCATAGACATGACAGATATCCACTTTCTTACAAGACTTTAAGATCTCACGATCCCTATTAATAATAGTTTCGGTAGTCCAAGAGGCCTTATTAGTTCCACCTAAGCATTGGATAATTTTATTCGAATCACCTTTAATCTGCACATTATCAAAATTCATAGCCTTATCCAACATGATGAATTTCAAAGCTCCCATAGGTTCACCAAAGTGATTGGATACCTAGAGAGGACCCACGACAACAGTGATGCAAATCCTATAAGATTTTCTAATCACCCAACCAAATTTAGAAGGATTCGGATTTGCTTTTGACGCTCCACCAAAATTGACCTTCACCCAGCAGTGAGGAGGAAACAACTAAACAACCTCATCCCTGTGGTTACTAGTGGACTTAATCAAGAGAGATACTTTTCAGAAATCGTCATAATCTTTGAGGGCATCAGGCCCAAGCTTATCAGGCCTATAAAGAATTTCAAACAGACCCCTAAATATTTTGTCAGCAACAATATCAAGGTTAGAAGATTTCTCTCTGAATATCCTATTTTTGCATTCCTTCCAGATGTTCCAAATAAATAGAGGAGCTTTCAGGTCCCAGAGGATTTTAGACTTTTATTTGAGCTGGGACATTTCCATTGATTAAAAAAAAACCTCTAGAGTGTTAGGGAAAATCGAACATAAATTCCATTTCTGAAGGATGGAAGACCAGACATGGGAAGACAACATACAATGAAGAGAAAGTGAAGAGTAGATTCTACATCCCTACAACAAAGACATCATCTGTTACGAAAAAAAACACCTTTTACTAAGTTTATGCAAAGTTAGGGGCTTATTCTAAAGGAACAACCAAATAAAAATATTGATTTTGGAAATAGATTATTTCATCCAAGAAGACACCTTGAATGATCGAGGAATGAAAGTCCTCATTTGTAAAGATATTTCTGAAGCCACTAAATACTTTCCATTAGGATTCCATCCCCAAACAATTTTTTCCTTCATCCCAGTCGAGATGAATTTAGAAGAAATAATCTCACCGCCCAAGAGATATTGGTGAATCTAAGAAAGAGAAATCTGATTGTTGCTTCTTTAGTAGTCTTCAACAAATCCCTCAAATATGGTTTTACAAATGCTGCTCCAAAGAACTAAGTTCAAGCTATCAACCAGGGGTTTGTTCGTCAACTAGCAATCCTCCCAAAATTTGATTTTACTACCATCAGCCGAATTCCACATTCTTCCAGCAGTAGCCAATTCTTTAGCCTTCATAATAGAGTTTGAAACAAAAGAGCCATTTATGGAAAACTCAGCATCAAATAAATCTTCCTTAGAAGGCTGAGCATGGAGATACTTTCTTTTCAATATTCTGATTATGTTTATTAAATTCTCATTAGTAATTATTTCAGATTTTTTATTAAATTCTGTTCAATTTGAAATAGAGTCCAAATCGTATTATAATATGAAAATAGTAGAAATAATAAGTATAGCAAACAAATTATCTAAAAAGAAAACAAAATTTCAAATCAAACTAATACTTTATCCAAACTTATGTCTTTATATTTTGACAAAGAGAATGCAACTTGTATTTAAAATTGCCACAATACAACATATCAAAATCTAAATAATATTAGAATTCTATTAAATATATCTATCTATAGTTAACCTCTCCTCCATCTTTAACAAGAGACCATAACCAATACTAAAAAAATTTCACTAATTTTTCAAGGTATCTCATAAATAGATGAACTATTTATTATAGCAATAATATTTATAAAATACATTAGTATACAAACTTTGATGATTTATTGGACAAAATGCATCTAACCTTAAGTGATGCTTATCATTAAATATTACAAATCATCATTTATTGTAAAAGGAAAGGAAGATTTGAAAGAAACTAAATGTTGAACATATATATTTTCTTTACAGGAGAAAGATTTTATAGGGATAATATTAATTAATCTAAACCCCAAAATAATAATCTTTAAAAAAATATCGAATATCTCTTTTAAAAATAATTTTGTATTGAACTAGTGTTAACATAATGTTGACTACAAGTCATGCATTTGACGGCAATGACTGTCAAGCTGCTGCACATTGAGAAAGCAAAGACCTCGGGGGAGATCCAGATTGATGGGAATCTTTTCCAATTCCCTACAGAAGATTGGCTCATGTTGTTGCATAATGAAGGGGGTAAAAACCCCAAGTAGCTTTCTAGTCATTTTTTTATGCTTGGTTCTATTAGTTGTTCTCGTTGGTTGGCCATTTTGGGCTTGTTGGTTTCTTTGTTTAACTCTGATGGCCTTAATACTATTTCTTGCTACTTTGCTTCTGGATTTCTAAACTGTGCTAATACTAACTTGCACAGACTGGTTACCAACTTCGTGGTGAAGTTGGGGTCTGTTTGTGTTAACAAGATGGTTACCAACTTCAAGGTGAATTTGGGGCCTATTGTTTCTAGTTTTTGGTTTTTTATTTATAAAAAAGGGATTGGCTAAGGGTCCGCTGACTCTGGTGATGTGCTGGTAGTCTGCACTTCTCATGCCGACCGTGTTTTTTTTGCGTTAGCCCCCTTGTTCTAGCAGATTTTTTAATCAAAAACATAATGTTGACTACTGTAGAAAGAATATTATCTATCAACAACAGCCCATGATTTCATATTATAATTTGTGTTAGATCTAATATATGCTTTGCCAATATCTATATAAATTACTAATTACCATATATATATATATATTCATATAATAAATGGTATTGATTTTCTCTTAAAATTTAATATTTACGTCTTATTTTTTAAGACTTTTAAGCAAATATTATAATCTTAAAATCTTTTTCTCAAGTGTTATATATCTTAAAACATACAGTCTAAAATAATAGACTTTTCACACTGCATTTAAGATTTCTTTAATGTATAGAACTAAATATAATAAATGTTTGTAATGGTTAATTTTAGGGAGTTGTTTGTCATGAATTATCGTATTCTATTGTTTGTTTTAGAAAAAGAAGATCATTAGTTTTTGGGATAATTTGATTAGGATTTGTATTTCTACTCAGTTTTTTTAAAAAATAATTTGAATATGAAATTATATATTTTATTTGATTTTTATAAGATTAATGAGCATCATAAAGATTTATGAAATTTTAATATATGAAAAATAAACATTGAAATTGAGTCAAATTTATCAAAAACAATATTCTAAACATGGTAAACAATTTAATATCATTCTATTGTTACATATTTTATATCAAGAATTTTTAATGAGATTCAAAGAATATTAATTTTCTTGTATTATACTTTATATACAACTATATTATCTTGATGTAACAATCCATTAATTTTAAATTTTTTTTTTAAATACCTAGTTTACAATGTATTGTACATATTAAAAAGTTGTGTTATTATGGCCAAATGAAATATTTAAGTAAAATTTTAGTCATCAAAATGCAATATGCATATGAACAATCATGATTATTTTATGTAATTTCCTTAGAAATATATATATTTTTTGTTTCATATTTATACCAATACTATGTTTTTATCAAAATAAGTGGGGAACTTCCCCAACCTTTAATAAATCTAAGACAAAAAATAAAAAACATCAAAATAGGTTAGAGAGAAAGCCATAAACCATCACAAGAGACCATCATAGACTAAGATCAGTTTTTGAAGGATTGAGAACCTTTACAATAAAATGCTAGCGACAATTAGACAACAAGGAATAACCTAAAGAAAAGATAACACAAATGCAAAGAAATAATAAAAGAAATGATACACAATCCCTTAATCTCATTTAATGAAACCAATGGATAACATAATGGTATTTAATTACTTCAACCTTAAAAAAATTCAACGAGTCTTCAATTCTCAAGCTCTTTATAGAGTAGTTCTAACTATTTTCTTCTAAACATTGTTTTTGAACCTACTAGAAAGACCACGTTTGAACCTCATTGTATTGAGTGGGGTATCAATCTTCTAACAATATTTATTAACATTAATATTTTAATCCTTTCTAATCTCTTCAATGATTTGAGTAGAGGGAACCTCATAGTTAGTTTTTTTTGTTGAACTACCTCATCTAGGAATCTATTCTTATAATAATCCAAGAAAGCATCAATATCATCCATTTCTACATATTTGGAAGGAAAAGAATTCCCCTAACCATCCATCTTTTGAAATCATACATGCATGCATGGATGCATACATAAATACATACATACACACAAAGAGACAAATACATGTGTCTGTGTATTTACATGCACATGCGCGCACACACACACACACATACACACACACACACA
>MU227435.1:0-10844 GCA_018584345.1 Thuja plicata | reverse complement strand
TATATATATATATATATATAAGTGGGGAACTGCCCCAACATTTAATAAATGAGAAACAAAAAATAAAAACATCAAAATAGGTTAGAGAGAAATCCAGAAACCATCACAAGAGACCATCATAGACTAAGACCACTTTTTGAAGGATTGAGAACCTTTACAATAAAATGCTAGCGACAATTAGACAACAAGGAATAACCTAAAGAAAAGATAGCACAAATGCAAACAAATAATAAAAGATAATGATACACAATACCTTAATCTCATTTAATGAAACCAATGGATAACATAATGGTATTTAATTACTTCAACCTTAAACAAATTCAAGGAGTCTTCCATTCTCAAGCTCTTTATAGAGTAGTTATAACTATTTTCTTCTAAACACTATTTTTGAACCTACTAGAAAGACCATGTTTGAACCTCATTGTATTGAGTGAGGTATCAATCTTCCAACAATATTTATTAGCATTAATATTTTAATCCTTTCTATTCTCTTCAATTATTTGAGTAGAGGGAACCTTGCGGTTAGTTTTTTTTGTTGAACTACGTCATCTAGGAATCTATTATTATAATAATCCAAGAAAACATCAATATTATCCATTTCTACATATTTGGAAGGAAAAGAATTCCCCTCACCATCCATCTTTTGAAATCATACATACATACATACATACATACACATAAAGAGACAAATATGTGTGTCTATGTATTTACACACACACACACACACACACATGTATATATGTATATACATATTCAAATGCATATGTATATGTATGTATGTACATGTATATATATAAATATGTATACATATATAAACAAATATAAATAACTACTAAACATTAAAAAAAAATGGATTATGATTATTTTGTTGTATATCCTAATAATTATTTTGTTTTCTATGTAAGATAGGAGCAAGCAAGTTTTAAATAATGAATGTTATGATTTTCTCATTAAATATTAAATAACAATTTAAAAATTAAAATAAAACTCTCAAGTCTCTCATTCAAATCGTAGTTTGGGTGAAGTGACCTAAAAAGTTTTCCAATTCTATCCAACTTTGATTTTCTTGTTTGGTATTTTTATTTAAGTAATTATCCTTCTTAAAAATTTGCAATGGTGTATAAGTGTTGCATTGGTTTAGGAGTGTTGCATTTGTAAAAGTCTTCTAGATCAATACAACATTTTCTAATATGGAAGCTATCTTTCTTTTCTTTAGGAGTAGTCTTATATCCTCAACATCACTTTTAATAATAAAGTTTGTTATCATAATATCCAATTTTATATTGGACTAGCTAGGGAAAATGGCATGGGTGTTGTTCAGAGAGGAACGTCAGCTAGGGTTTCAGCAAAAATGGCATGGTCCTCACAAAAATTATCAGGTATTTCGATCGGCCCAGAGACAAGAGACACAGTCTCGGGGTTTGAACAAAAAATGGCATCATGGTTACATGGTTTTGGATTAGAAACATAGTCCTTTTCCTGGCGTGGAAGACATAACCTCTCTGTATGTTTCTAGATCTGTGTAGGACAACACAGTAGGAAAAGATCTAAACCAAATCTTTTGTCATCATCCCATAGTACAAAGGGTGAATGACAGCCAGGACATGCAACGTGCTACTGGATTCAGGGCGCACACTTTTGCCAACAAATTTGTTGGTCATCCATAGAATGTTAGGAAATAACAAGCTAGGGTGGATTCTTTTGGAAAAATCTTCCAAGGTAAGGCAGTGGTCCAACCGGCTAAACCAATATTTGTTAATACGCGATTTCATCTCAAAAAACTTAAGGCCATGGTGCATCTGAAACCCCAATCCAATGAAGACATTAAGGGGAAAAAGATGACATAGGACTTCCAGTTCATTATGTCATATGAGTTTGGTAAAACCTCTATGAAGCATACTCAAGATAACATCTACTTATCCCAGAACCCTGAATCTCTTCGTTCAAATTTTCAAAAAAAGAATTAGGCGAGAAAATTTTTGCCGAAGACTTCTCAGCAGAGTAAGGGGTTTCTCGGTAGCCAGGAAAAAGAGCCAATCTTTGATATCTGTGAAGGTGCTCCCTTGGGCTCGCCTCTTCATAAGGCCACAAATATAACCATTGCGGGCATAAATTATGGTCCAGAAGAATGCGGTAAATCTGTAGACACTTATAGAGCCCCCTTCAATCAAAAACTGAATCTACTATGGAAGCCCAAAGCAAAGCCAGGGTCAGACTTTCAGTTACAAAAAGAAAAAGATGGTCCTTTTATTTCGCTTCTAGAGCACATGCTCCAACACCATGTGGATCTCCTCAGGAAGTCTTCTATGATCGGTAAGTTAGCAAACCATAACATCCCCTTTTGGGAGATCAAATCATGGGCTTTTAAAATGTGGTTGGGGGGTTTGAAAGATATTTTTCTTTATGATCTTGATTCTAAGTTTTTAATAGCTCTATTTAAATCCAAAATAGATAGAGATTTTTCCTATCATGTGAAAGAGTCATTCTGTTCGGGCTCTGGTCTTTTCACTATGAAGTGGATGCCTAATTTTGAGCCTAATCCTCTTATTTTCCATTTCTTTCCCTACTGCATCTCCCTCCCACTCCTTCCTCTGGAACATAGGGACGCTGCCATTATTGAAGCAGTGGTCAATCTAGTGGGTATTTTCATCAGACATGATCTCCTTCCTTACGAACACCCACATAGATCTGCTTTGGCTTGCCTGCTTATAGACTAGTCCAAAAAATTCCTCTCTCAGATACAAATCAACTCAAAATGGGTCTCTCAAACTAAGAATATAGTTGTTGAAGATGAGAACTCTAAAGATGAGAACTCTATCTCTCTTTCTCAGGATCAGCTTGGCCATTTTAAAATTCATTGTAAAGGGCCTCAAACTCCTGAGATGGTAGTTCTCAAGGACCACTCCTCTCATCCTCAGTTATGCTCCATATCAGGAAGCCCTGAGTCCATATCTGGGATAAATCAGCAAAGGATAAGAGATTCAGACTAGGACTTGTAGCTTAATAAGACCAACTCTGTGTCTGAAACTAGAGTTGTAAAATTCTTAAATAGTTTTTACCACTTTGTAAGACATTACACCCAATATCGTTAGAAGTTCAGGGTTCTCCAATTAGGTGGCACCACATTTTTATCTTTCCCTCCTACAGATCTTCTCCCAAATCAGATTCAAATATTGTGGGTCCAAACTTGGGAGAGGCAGGGTCAGAAGTGGAAAATATTTTAATAGTTAATTTAAGCACGATGCAAGTAAAGCCTTTAGGAAGAAAAATCACAAATGGTCGGACCCCAGATAGCTTGTCCCATGGTACCTTCAGTCCTCATCTTTTTCATCAGCACCCTCTTCTAGAAGAGAGCATCAAGCACAGCCAGACAAAACAATCCAAGGTGGCTGACATCCTTTCTAAGTAGGATTTTAATGTAGAATATTTAAATATGGATACCATGATGGATTCACTATGGATTTATGTTGCAATAGAGAAAATAGATGGGATCCCCATTGCTTCATTAGTCTGTGTGGGGACAGGGGATTGCACACTTGCGGAAGTAGAGGAATTAGACCCCACATAACTCATAGTGGGAGTTTCTCCAGAGGATGTTCGGGAAGCACCAGTCACATGCTCAATCCTTAAATCTGATCTAGATACTTCAAAAACTAATTTACCAACATCAACAAAAATTCCAAGGGGTTTCCCTTCAAAGCAGGTAAAAATGAAGGAGGAAATTGCTTCTAGTATTCAGCTTACTCTTCCATTCCAGAGCACACCAGGAAAATGTAAAGATGAAGCCTTAGCTTTGAGATCGAAACCATCAAATGGAAGTAGGAGAGAAAATGGCTCTCCAAAAGCTCAATGAATATCTTATCCTAGAACGTTAGAGGCCTGAACGCCTCTAAAAAACTCTGCCTCATAAAAGATCAACTTAATGTAGGGGGGCAGATATTATGTTGCTTCAAGAAACAAAATTATCAGAAGAAGGAGGGAATAAAATATTCAAATCTTGGAACAATTGGGACTTCATCCAATCGTCTTCAGCTGGGGCGTTAGGGGGTTTATCCATTCTATGGAATCGGCATAAATTCCAAGTCTCTTTAATATCCAAAAAAATGAACTGGGTGGCTGCAGTAGTAACAATTTTTCATTATCATTCATAGTTATCAATGTATATGCTCGTACGTCTTTGTTAGGGAAACAAAGATTATGGCAGTCACTTGTCTTTCTTTTGTTGGGTCTTCAGGGAAATAGATCATTCTAGGAGGAGACTTTAATGCCACCCTTGGAGGACAAGATAAAATGGGGGGAGCTGCTTCGTCGCCTAAAGTTACTAAAGATTTCCAAGACTTCTTGGATGCAAATCAGTTATTGGATTGTGTGTCATCTAATGGAAAAATCTCCTGATCAAATAAAAGGAAAGGTTCTCACTTTTTTGGTGTGAGACTCGATAGATTTATGGTTAACCCCTTTTGGGTAATTGAACATGGGTGCTGCCCCTCAACTTTTCTTTCTTTAACAGGCTTAGACCACTTCACAATGCTAGTGGAAATTCAAATAGATGTGTCGGCTTTCAAGCCCATACCATATTTTAAAATAGAGAAAATGTGGTTTAGAGATCCTAATTTCATGGCTTTGTTGCAGTCATGGTGGAACCATGCACCTTTTGTGGCTAGTTCATCTATGTTCAAAATGGCTAAGAGATTGGCCTTCACGAAATTCAGAATCAAAGAGTGGAATAAACATCATTTGGGAACATCTTTAAGAAGAAATCTGATCTCCAAAATTCACTAGATACTATTACTGCTTCAATAGTAAATCATGGGATTACTCCAGTAGTGTTTGAGGAGAAAAAGCTAATAACTCAACAATTAGAAGAAGTTTTGTTAAGGGAGGAAATATTCTAGAGATAACGTTCTAGAGAAATGTGGTTGAGGGAGGGTGACATGAATACTTCCATTTTCCACATCCCAGCCAAAGTAAAATGTCATAAGAATTAAATTTTCCAAATTATAGATGGAAATGGCCTTAATCTCACCAAGGAAAGGGATATTTAGTCAGAAGCGATTAGATTTTTTTCTAACCTCTTATCAGCAGAGGACCATTTTACCCCTCCATCTCAGGGTTTCTTGAACTGTATTCCTAACATTGTTTCAAATTTGGGCAAAAAGGCTCTATTGGATCCCTTTACATTAGATGAAGTGAAATCCATGGTTTTCTCCCTCAATGCAGACAAAGCTCTAGGTCCAGATGGTTTTACTCCTCTTTTCTTTAAAAAATGTTGAGACTTCATGGGCCCAAACATTCTACAAGCTGTGGAGGAGTCCCATAGACATGCATGTATGCTGAAGTAGTTCAATAGTATGATTATTACTCTTATCCCTAAATGTCAACATTTGGAATCCTTCTTTGATTTCAGACCCATTTCCCTTTGCAATACTATATATAAAATCATTTCTAAGACAATGGCTACTCGGCTGTGAAAATTGTTCCCCAAGATCATCTCAAAACAACAAGGGGGCTTTGTCCCAGGAAAATACACTGTGGAAGGTGCACTGGTGGCACATTAGGTACTCCATTCAATCAAGGAAAAGGCCATTCCAGCATTGATCCTCAAGCTGAATATGACTAAGGCATATGATAGGGTCAATTGGAATTTTTTAAGTATTATCATGGATAAAATGGGTTTCACAAGAAAATGGATTAAATAGATTATGGCATGCATGTCGGGAGCCAAATTCTAAGTTATGATCAATAGTACCCCTTGCGGCTACTTCTCTTTATCCCAAGGAGTTAGACAAGAGGCTTCCTTATCTCCATTCGTGTTCATTAGATTGGCGGAAGGGCTAAGTAGACTTATTTCTTGTGAAAAATCTATGGGTATGTTGGAAGGTATTTGTATTAGACAATCACAACTTTCTATCACCCATACTCTATTCACAGACGACTCGCTACTATTTGGCAAAGGTAGCATCAAAGAGGCAAAGATCATCAAAAGCACTCTACAAGAGTACTATGAGGCATCTGGCCAAAAACTGAAGGAACACAAATAAAAAATATTCTTATTTAACATCAAACCAAAGGAAACACGATTAATTAAGAATATCCTTGTGTTTTCTATTCTCTCACACCAAGTAAATACCTTTGAATCCCCTTTTTTCAAGGAAAGTAAAATTTGGCATTTTGGGATGACATCTTCACTACTATGAGAGATAGAACTACTTCATGGAAAGTGAGATTGTTGTCTTTGGCAAGATAAATTCTGCTTGCCAAATCTGTTTTAAGCTCCATACCGAATTATATCATTTCTATCATTCTAGCTCCTCTAAGAGTCATTAAAAGACATCTAAAAGCTTGAGAAAATTCATATGGAAAGGGAATCTAGATGAAAAAAATAAAATTCCTTTGGTATCATAGGATAAAATCTGTGAACCAAAAGATAATGGGTTACTTGGCTTTCACAAAATTTTAGAAAGGAACCTTTGCTTAGGTGCTAAACTAGCATGGAAAATTTATGAATTCCCTCAAAGCTTATGGGCTACAATGACTAGAATTAAGTACCTAGATTCAACTGATCCGGTCAGAATTTTCACAATAAGAAATCCACCTTTGGTATCGGATATGGAGAATTTTATTATAAAAAGTAGAGGGATCATCCTTCCTCACCTCTCATGGATTATTAATTCTGGGAATCACGCTCATTTTTGGTCTGACTCATGGAATGGTTCCTCAAAGCTCTCTACATTCCCTAATCTGCAACATGCCCAAATCATTCTAGAAGAATAATGGGGTGTAAAAGTGGTTGATTATTTAAATTTTGAAGGAGGTTTGGCAAAATGGAAAGATTTCTCTTACCTGCGCATTCTTCTAGCTAAGAAGTATGATCTAGAGGTAATCCTAGAGCAGCATTTTATATCTATTAATGGTATATCAGACAATTTGGTATTGACTAAGAGTAATTCAGGGTGTCATTCAGTCAAAGAAAGATATAAGAGCTAGGTCCATATTCCAGAGACCTCAAATCCAATCATCAAGTTTATTGTGCATAATGCAATCCTCCCTAAAGTGGGTATTTTTCTATGGCTAGCCATTCAAGACAGGATCTTATCAAGAAAAAGACACATTATGGACTCATACACATGTGTTCTATGTTCAAAGGTGGAAGAGGATACTAACCATCTTCTGGTAACATGTGAAATTGTACAAGAAGTGTGGGTATGGATGCTACATAAATGAGGATGGGAAGGCCCCCTCCCCAATACCCTAAAACTGATCTTGCAATAATGCCCTCTTTTGCATGAAGAGTCTTTTTTATCGACAATCTTGCGCGTGGCTCCAGCAGCAATTGTTTGGTGTTTCTGGTTGGAGAGAAACAAGAGGATATTCAGAAAAAAAACCTCCACGGTGGATCAGATTTGCACAGTGGCTGAAAAATACATCTCAAAAATGGTCAATGCTCATGTTTATAGGATGAAGGTCCTATCTTCCACTTTCACATCCTATGACAATGCTATCCTAAATAAATGGAAACAAATTGTCATCCCATTTAATGGGGTCCTTATTGGGACTATGCCCAAGCTTCAGGTAAGAAAAGATATTAAATGGTGCACTCCCGATTCCCATTATATCAAACTTAATTTTGATGGTGCGTGCAAAGGAAACCCCGGGAAATATGCAGCAGGTTTTTTTTTAAGAAATAAGGATTCGGTTATAATTAAAGCAGCACACAGCAGGCTTCCAGATGAAACCAATAACATGGCCAAAGCTAGAGCTATGATCTGTAGGATTAGAATGTCTATTTAGTTAGGAGTTAAAGACTTGCACATAGAAGGTGACTCCCTTCTAATTATCTCTTCCCTCACCACCAAGTTTACTATTAATTGGGAAATTAAGTATGTGTTACAAGAGGCAATTAAAATTCTGTCATTTTTTCATCTTTCATTATATCGCACTTCTACCGAGAAGGAAATAGATTTTCCAACTGGTTATCAAACCAAGGTGTGACTAAGGGTAAGGTGGATTGGGAAAAATCCTACACGAGGGTCTAGTGGAAAATGTTAATCTCTAAGTTCTGTTGATGATTAGTGCCCAACACTTAGTCATTTCATTAGGCAGTTTTAGTTGGCTATCATTGTGGTCGAGCTAAAACTATGCAAGGCCGAGCAACATTGTTGAGCAGTTTTCAATTTGCCTGGTTACATTGCCAAGCCGAGTTACATTGCCGAGTCGAGAAGGATACAGGGATGTTAAGTGTCGAGCGACAGATAGTCAAGTGTCGAGAAGAATAGTTTTTGTATACTTGTCAGGAATGATACAAACTTCAAGGATAAGTGATCCGACTAACTTGTATAAACTTTTTGGGCTGACTAATGTATGCATTTAATATTCTCATACAGAGTTAGTTATGCATTTAACTATTTTATCCTATGCATGACTCATTGTAAGCATTAATTGTAATACCATCATGGTATGGGTATTAGATCTTGATCATTGATCTAGATCTCACTGGCAGATTTGTATAGATATATTAGATTGCTTCAAAACCCTAATATGGATGTGAAAGAGGCAGAGGAGTAAGTTGTTAAAGTGACTGCATTTTGAAGTGAAATGCATAGAGGGTTATTTTGTTCAGAAGTAGAGATCAAGCCGAGCATAACACAGTGAATAGCAGAGTAAAGGTATATCAGATTATAAGATCAGAAGAGATACTGAAAAGAGGAGATCCATCATCAGCATCAGAGTGCATATCGAAGGATCAATACTTGAGACTTTTTAATCATTGTATCATGTGAAAATCTCTTAACAAAGTGGTTTTAACAGGCCTTTATTTATCTCTTAACAGAGTGCTTACTTCATTGTAAGTTTAAATCCTTTAACAAGGTAGATTGTAATGATCTGAAGCTTTCAATAGAGAAGACCTCTAATAGGGTAGATTACATTTTGTAATCAAACATTGTAATCTTAACAGGTACACTTTATTACTGCAGTAGTGGAGACTTTTGTGGGTGTCATCCCCACCCCATTTTTACCTATTTGGGTTTCTGGGTTATCAAGTTATTGTGTTATGTGTTATTTATTTCATGGTGTGGATGCTATCTGAGATTACATTAGATTCATTTATGTATGAATGTGGATCAGCTTGTTTTAAGTGTTTAATTTTGAAGATCTGATTCACCCTCCCTCTCAGTATCTTGCTTTTCCATTATTGTATTTCCAACAGAAAAACTTACAAAGATTTTTACATGACGAAGGATGTAAGGAATAATATCAAGATATTAAGGGTTTCCAGCATCGAGGTTGATAGATCACATGAAAATCAGCTCCAAAATATATGCAAAACATTATCCGTGTCAGTTGGACGGGATGACTTTAGGGTGTGCTGTCAAATGGTGGTGGCTTCATTAATTACTAGTACTCTTTACAAACTCTCACTTGGATTGCTTTTTCCCAAGATGTTTCTCTCATGCTAACATCACAGCTGGCTAAGGTAAGCATTAAAAGATGGCTTTCAGAATGGGATGCAGTAATCTGTAAGGCACAAAGTATAGATTCATATCTTTGAGGAGCACAATTACACCATCATTTTAAGTAGTGGAAATAGATATTGTGGATTTTCTATAGCGTGCGTAACAAATGTGATAGGTATAGTGTCATACTACCCTCACCGTTAATGGCCTATTTAGCCTTATGCTGCAGGAACATAATCACGATTCTTTCTTAATCTCCCCTCTGTAGCTAGGTGTTGATAGTGTATCTTTTCTAGTAAATATGGATTATTGCCTTCTTAACTAGAAGATTCACCTGCCTTTGAAAGACTAGGAACAACCTTTGTCAGGGCTATATCTAGGCAAACCTATGAAAGTGGCATTTAAACAACTGTCGAGTGTCATGATGGAGGCCATAAGAGGTATAATTGGTGATGCAATCTTTCTCCCAGATGCCCCAAGACACATACACCACTCTTAGGTAGTTTCATTTTTTCTATCTAATTGGTGCGATATGCTCCTAGATTATAAAGTCTTCATGCAGATGGCGTCAAAGGTTTTAAAGCCAGAGTTTTCTATGGAATCACCGCTTGAAATGACGTTAAATGGATACTTACTATGGGGATCAAAAGATTGGGTGGGGGGCCTTTTCCCTCCTTCTCACCTTGAATGCAGAAAGGATTTTGTTCACCTTTACGATAACATGAAATTGGGCTGGATGGATGCGACTAGCAGCATCTCTGGAGAGTGATTATTAAGATCATAGAGCTACTGCCAAATGGGGTCATCCCTAATGTGTTTGCACTCTTCGATAACCTTTCGACAGTTTTGGCATTTGTAGAGGCTATGGATATGAAGAATCCCCCTCGTCATGTCCTCACAAGATCATCTTTGGTTTCAGCTTTGCTGGCATCCTTTATTGGGCGTCTTCTAGGTAAAGGTAAGGGAAGAATGGGATGCACCTAAATGCTAGGTCTTCGATAGATTTTGGCTAGATTGAACCATTCTGTGGGGTCGTGTGTCGTTAAATTGTGTTCGGTTACAATGATATTTTTTTGGGGTTATACGTTCCTCGGCTAATATTGAAGCCCAATGTAAATTTTCAGCTAGTGATACACTCTCTTTCATTGAAAGATGTAATATGCAACATAGACATGATGCTTTTTATGTATTTTTAGGCCAGGATGGGGGGTTTTCTTCCCTACTTCTTTCCCGCCAGAACCTTATCGAAGCAATATATATATGTATATATATGTATATATATGTATATATCTATATGTATATATATGTATATATATACATATATACATATATATATATATATATATGTATATATACATATATAGATATATATACATATACATATATATA
>MU227434.1:34290-56922 GCA_018584345.1 Thuja plicata | reverse complement strand
GAAGATTGCCGAACTCAATAAAGCGGCCCCTTGCAGCAATTTGGAACAGAAACCCCGGGGATAGCAGTACAAATAGTATTGTTCCCACTATCTCTGGTGCCCAGTTCCGCCCCATATCTTTTCCTGTCTTGAAATCAACACTGAATCTCATGTTTACATGTAAAGAATACTGCAAATAGAAGAGGATTGTTCATTATAACCACAGGAGAGCCGGCCTAACTCTATCTTTGCAATAAACGCCTCCCTTGGATATAGCTTCGCCTTGTGTATTCATGGCCACATGTCTGACATAGCCTAGAAAACATACACATGCCTAAAGAGCCATGAATTAGAGACAAATTTGTTTGACAAGAGTATCCTGCCAGCTCCCACCTCCCACCGGCCGATTGACCATTTCAAGGGGTTGTGTCAGACTCTAGTTGTCATGTGGTCATTTCATTTAGTGGTGAGTTGTGCATAGTTTGGGTTAGGGTTTTGTAGTTCCATGGATAATATAAAGTTGATGGCGAGAAGACAAAAACGGTTGAAATATTTAGGTTACTTAAGTCTAACAAAGAAAGTTGTAAGGAATGTGTTAAGTGTAGATAGTAGTACACCTAAGACTGTCATCATTTTTTATTGTTATACAAAAAAATCAGTGCTAGGGTTTCTATTTAATTTCACCAAACAAGCTTTCCTATCTTGCGAACATAAAATTCAAGGGCATATCATAACCCAACATTCCTCACAGTTATAGATTTTTTCCATGGTTAATTTAAGAGTTATTCAAATTTCAAACTCGCTAGTTGCCCTAGATCAGGGTTTCAACTGCCTATTAGAAAGACAGTGAAAACTTCTACAAAATTGCATGAAAATGGATGCTATTTGAACCAAAATATAATATATTCAAATACCTATACAACCATTTAGATTTGGTATTAAAACTTTATTGTACGGAAGCATGTGAGTCTCTATAACTTAGAAAAGATAGTAAGTTAGAGGAAAATCAATATAGTTTAGATAGTAAGTTAGAGGAAAATCAATATAGTTTTATTGAATTACTTGTTCCAAACTCTTCCAAACTTTTTCTCTCACCACAACCCCACACAATTTGACCATTCAAGACCTTCTTTCATACTTTTTATCAATTCCAATTTCTTTAACTACATTTCAAATCACAAGACCATTAACTACCCACAAATACAACCAAAAGTTGTAAAAGTTACTAATGCAACTTTTTACAACATTACATTATTGCTCACACTTTTTTCTTTGTGGACCCATTATGATCCAAAATCACCTAAATGAGGAAAATCAGACCTTATTACATCATGAGAGGCCATAGAAGGCCTATTGACAACTCTTACCCCATACATGACAACATTGACATTTTATAGACAACTTGGTAATTATGAACTCAAGCTGACTTCCAATCCCATAGATTCGTTATAAAACATTTCAATGTGGTCCTTAAGACCTTATTTATTCTACAACCTTCTTCAATTCAAAACAAAACACAACTTATGAAATTTGCCTTTGGAGGCCATAATGACCTAGGTGCTCCTGCACCATAACTCTAGAGTTGGGTATATAAGTTAATTTAGTCATGTAGCCAAATTTTTGTTGATAAATTTATGAACACTAACCGAGTATATCATAACTTTTAATTTATCATTTTTCAAGAAACCTATTAGTTTGAGTTTTTGTGGGGTGATAGAAATAGAAGGTGCATGACAAGAAATGATTGTTTGAAAAAAATCTAATTATTTGTCACTTTCCAATAATTATTCTTCCACACTTAGACCTTGAATATACAACAACTTCTTTTAATTACATGTATATCCTAAACTATATTTTATATCATAATTATTTAACATAAACCTTTTCCTCTCTTATCCTCAATTTGTTGTGGTGTGAATCTAATGGATTGGGGATGAGAACATTTTGAGAACCCTTTTTCTCTTATCCCACTAACCATTTTATTTTTAGGACTTCAATACTTCTCCTCTACCCTACATTCTAAAACAAAATGACTTATTTGTAGAGGTAGGATTAAGAATATGTGCCTCATATTGAATGTGGTCTATTATACCTACCAAAAATAATTTATACAAGTTCTCTTATGTAATTATAATAACTCTCATAGAAATTGAAATTATTGAATGTAATCCTTTACCCATTCTATTTATTGAAGTTTAAACTTGGTTGGATAAAGAAGTTGTTCGTCACATTATTGTTATACTGTGATTGTAGCTCCTTTGTAAAAAATTAACCATGAGAATAAGAAACCCTTTTTATATTTGTTGAGTACAAAGCCATCGATACCACATCAATTAATCTCGATTCAAATATAAGGATGCTATAGTCACCTTTTTTCCACTTAGTATAGGATGCACATTAAAAAAATTCTCCATGTTTGATTTAGCCATGTTAGTAGATCATTGCCATAAAAATTGTGCATATAATTTGGGTATCTATTTCCTAGATCAAAATAAATATTACAAATTGAATCACTATTTTCTAACCTACATAATTGACCTCCTCCTCTTGAGAAATCCTTTCTTAATCCATTATTATAAGATGTTAAGATACTCTTTATGTTAGATAAATATTATCCCATGCTTTGTATGTCTCCTTGAATTCAATATATATCCCCCTTAACTAATGAGATTTCTTCCTTAACCTTTTTAATTTATTCATTAGGACTCATATCGTCACTTGTTCCCCTATTCTATGAGGATTATTTCTTGGTGTAGAGAAGTTCAATTTGCCTCTTATAGCGAACCCCATCATGATAGGAAATAATGATTATGTGGTAAATCACACAAATGAAATATAGACATTATGTAAAAATTATATGGTATATGCTCTTCAATAACCTTCTCAAAAAACTATTTAAAAAGTAGGAACAATTTCACAAAGATTTGAAAGTTATGCAATTTTCAATTATTTTGGGAAAAATCCCTACTTTTGCAATTAAAACCTTAATTCATATCTAATTTCCTTAAAAATTGGACTAAATATACTTAAATATGGTCTTCAAAACCCCTTTAAATTTGAAAAAAAAATTCTCATATTTGTGAGATAAGCAATTTTGAAAATAACCTTCAAAATTGACGAAAATTCCTTATCTTAATGGTGTCATGATCATGCTCTAATACCACTTTTAATGAAATAACTTGCACAATAAAATATATAATATGAAATATGCTTCAAATACTTGATAATAATATGTCACTTCAAGAGGGAAACCTCCTTATCCATTTCAAGGGGGTACCTCCAATAATCTTCAATAAGAAGAATTCAATATTCAATATGTTAAAATAAGATACACTACCTCCTATATACACCCTCCGAGGACTAACATAAATTAATGGATGACCTAAATATGCCTATATAGGTATAAGTCCAACCCAAGTAACTAAATATAAATCTAATAATGATAATATGACTCAATTAGCAGTTAAGGTGGTTGTAAATCGACTACTAACACCCATATGTATAGTCTAATTTTAAGGGTATAGAGCTGTTGTAAAATTGTAGGAAGTTAAAATTTCAAACTTGTTGTGTGTCTATTTTTCTCTTAGAATTCCATATCTCTAGGATAAATCATTGCATCATCTTATTATATTGTTATTGGGTTCTTAAATTCTTTTTCTTTTATTATTATTCTATTGCTTAAAAATTACAATTAATCATTTATTAAAAATAATTATTGATAATTATAAACCTTTGAGACTTACTAAACACTTGTGCATTAAATTCAAAACTTAGGATCTATTGATGAAAGCTAGGTTGTCTATATCTAGATAAAGTTTTGATATCTAATACATGATTTATCATTAAAAGTTTGATAAAATATGATAATAACTTCTAAGCCTAAAAATAGGTTGTGTCATCAAGTTCACATGTGCTTCTATTGCACCAAAACCCCATAAAATAATTTTTGTAAAAAATATTTTAAAAATAATCACATTTAATTAGAATGAAAATTAATTTTTTATATGAAAAAGTGTAGCCCAATAATTATAAAAGAAGATTACAATAAAATAAATTGATAACAATTTTTTCTTTCACATAAATTTAATAATTATTTGCACTATATAAAATTTCTAATTTACTAATTTTATCTATTGAATTCATGTCCAAATTCTTTTACTATCCCTGGCTAATACCGTAATGATAACTCTCACCCTTATAAGAAACTAGAATTCATATAGAGAGGGAGACCAAAATAAGAACTAATTCTTCAATTATAAACACAAACTTTATCATACTATGAATATCCATAAAAGCTTTATTACCCAAATAAGTAGCATACAATTTGAGCAATGAATCTGAATGATAAATATCATTCCAATGAACTAAAATGCCATTTTAACATGATTCCCTTGCAGGGTCTCCCTATGACACAGAGAGGCATAGAGGAATTAAAAGCATGGTTCAGCCAAAGAATATATAAACTCCGATTACAATAAGGAAAAGAGTAATGAGACCAAAAAATATAAGGGTATGTATAAAAATCGATAGGGCATTTGTCTGAAGATTGCCGAACTCAATAAAGCGGCCCCTTGCAGCAATTTGGAACAGAAACCCCGGGGATAGCAGTACAAATAGTATTGTTCCCACTATCTCTGGTGCCCAGTTCCGCCCCATATCTTTTCCTGTATTGAAATCAACACTGAATCTCATGTTTACATGTAAACAATACTGGAAATAGAAGACAATTGTTCATTATAACCACAGGAGAGCCGGCCCAACTCTATCTTTGCAATAAACGCCTGCCTTGGATATAGCTAGCTTCGCCTTGTGTATTGGCCACATGTCTGACATAGCCTAGAAAACATACACAAGCCTAAAGAGCCATGAATTAGAGACAAAATTGTTTGACAAGAGTATCCTGCCACCTCCCACCTCCCACCGGCCGATTGACCATTTCAAGGGGTTGTATCAGACTCTAGTTGTCATGTGGCATGCTATATTTTATTTAGGAGTGAGTTGTGCATAGTTTGGGTTAGGGTTTTCTAGTTCCATGGATAATATAAAGTTGATGGCAAGAAGACAAAAACGGTTGAAATATTTAAGTTAATTAACTAAGCAAGAAAGTTGTAAGGAGGGTGTTAAGTATAGATAGTAGTTGAAACTAGAATTGAAATATAAATAAAATAAAATAAAAGGTAAGTGTATGTTATAAGGCTTGAGAAGGGGATAATGGTTTGATTGTGACAAAAGATTGATATTTTGAATTTAAGGATGGATTGGGGAATAAGAGATTATGGTAAATGTTTATTCTGATTTTCAATCTTCGATCTCAATTTTTTTTTCTTCTTATGTTCTCCCTACAATTTTATTTTGTATTGGAAAAGATAAATGTTACTAAGTTTCTATTTTGACAATAAGATGGTGTAATGATGAATTGAAGGATCAAATTGAGTTACATGTAGACCTAAACAAAATTCCCATGATTGACAACCTTGGTAAGAGTTAAGACGAGGACACCTAGGGAAAGAGTAAATAAAAGATTCCACATGATCAATATGTTGGGAGGTTACAAATATCTCATTAGGAACATCTAAGAAAATAGAGGGTTACATGGGCCACCCAACACTTTAAAATATAAGGTCCTTTCTAGGGGTGGGTTAGGGTATCTACGAATATGATCTATTAAGATTGCATTATTAAGTTATGATCACCACAAAAACTAACATGAGTGTGATAATCAAAATTTGAAAAGGTGTAAATGCATTACTATCAATATCACATTAGCTGTACTTTTCATTTTCAAAATTTACACAAATTTTCTTACATTATAAATCTCTAATGGCCCTAGTTCTTAAAGCATATTTGAATATATATTGGATTTTTTCTATTGATTCCAAAAGTATACCTAACTTATGTTTGAAATTGTACTTGTTTATAATATTTTGATTGTATGTGTGTTTACCAAGTTTGCTGTATTTTAAAATGTAAATTTATTCAAGGATTACACTTTAGTTAGTATTTAGGTTGCATGGGTTTTTTTTGTCAAACTTATTCTTTTGTTTAATTTCATTTTCATTTTTAATGGTCATATAAATGTATTGGATTGTAATCAAGTTTTAACTATTCTTAATTCATAGACTTTCCCTTATTATTTTAGTTTCATTCATTCTTTCATCAAATGATAAAGCCATTATTTTTGCAAATTTTACTTCCAATTCCATCTTATAACTAATATTCTCTATTTTATTTATTTATTTATTTGAAAGGATTGTTTCTAGGCGATTTAGTTATTTGTTTACTTTAACATGTCTCACAATAAGAAAATTTAAATCATCTTCAATGATCATATTATGTTCTCATCATACATTTTTTCATTCTTTTTTAATATACTTGCATGACACAAAGTCATGGTATATAACATATAGATAATATAAAAGTAAGAGGATTATAACTATATTTAAGATGGGTGTAGAAAGGAAACTTCCTTATTGATTATGGATAACAAAGATAATGGAATAATGACGTGTATAATGTGTATATGTGGACTTGGTGTTGTATGGAAAGACAATTCACTTAAGCCCAAACCTTTGCCTCAATATTTTGTCAAGGGCCTCTTCCAGGCTCCTTGAAATAGAAAAAGCTTTTGTAGTTATAACTTTTTCAACAATGGTTGGAATTTTATGATGACATCCTGGTTGTTAATATTATTGTAGCTATGGTTGGATTCCTTGAGGCCAACATAGATAACATAAAGATTGTGATAATATAATTATTATATTATTATATTTAATTATTATATTGAAAATATAATAATTATATTTATTGAAATAATATAATTATATATTAAATATATAATTAACTATAAAATATAATTATTATAATAATATAGTTATATTATTATAATAATATAATTGTATTATTATAATAATATAATTGTATTGTTATAATAATGTAATTGTATTATTATAATAATATAATATAATTATTGGGGCCAAGTTGGAAGAGTAGCATCCCTTGGTGAAAGACACCTCTCGCATATATAATGAGATGTGTGATCTCATTCATTGATAAATATAATAAATGAATAAAAATATATATCAACGTACTAGGATGATCGAGGGAGACAATACTCTATTGTCTATGGTTGGGAGGGAAAATCATTTCCCATGGTTAAACAAGCATTTAAAAACAACATGGTATGGGGCGAGAGGATCTCTTGGGATGTGAGATTTCTAACATCAAGGTGATCTTCTATATATATATATATATTTTTATTATATTTGGCTAAATGTTTTCTCTCCATTCTGAAACATAAGTGTGGCATGCCCTATCAATAGTCTTAGCGGGTGCAGGATGAGGAAAATTAATGTTGTAGTTTTGAGCAAGAAGATTAGAGGGATCATAGATTTCTAATGTTGAGGCGATCTAAATGGAGAGGAGATTATAATAAAAGTACATAGATATAAAATAATATCTAGATCAACACATTACCATCTGTTAGACTATGTTTCTATATTTGGCACTTGAATTTAGACCTGCGATTTGTGGAAGGCATGGTATCAATATTATTGATGCCCTCATTTAATGAACAGTAACATTGTATTTCCTGTGGCAGATAGCACTATTTTGTATATGATGTGACCAGAAAAAAGTACATGGCATTGATATTATTGATGCCCTGATTTAATGATCAGTAGCATTGTATTTGTTGTGGCAGATAGCACTATTTTGTTTATGATGTGACCAGAAAAGAGTACATTGCAGGGAGTCTCAACATCAATGATCTCTAGAGATGTACTATAATGCATTCTTCTTTGTGAGAGAAGTTTGAGGTGTCATCCCTTGTAGTGTTTTCTCTTTGAGATAGAGAAATTTGAGGTATCAACCCTTGTGGCATTTTTCTCTGAGACGAAGAAATTTGAGGCATCAGTCCTTGTAGAATTTTTCTCAAAGATGGAGAAATTTGAGGTATCAACCCTTGTAATACATTCTTCTCTATGAGAGACAAGTTTGAAGTGAAAGCCCTTGCTCCACCCTCTGGGAGTAGCCATGGTGGATCCTCCCTTTAGGAGTAGCCATGGTGGATGTCATGTGAGAGAATCCATAACTTTGCACTTGTATTTATTCACCCTCTGGGAGTAGCTATGGTGAATGTTATGATGAGATGGCAACATCACGTTGATTGATTCCATGATGGGAACTTGTGTGCTTGTTCTTTCCACCCTCTAGGAGTAGCTATAGTGGATGTCATGTGAGAAACTCCATGACTTAACACTTGTGTTGATTCACCCTCTAGGAGTAGCCATGGTGAACGTCATGATGAGAAGACGATATTACATTGAGTGATTTTGCGATGAGCACTTGTGTTCATTCACATTTTCATTCATGGGAGTATTCAGAATGGACCCACCTTCTGGGATTAGCCATGGTGGATATCAGATATCAAGAAGGATGCCTCCCTAGCTAAGAGGGAGTGCTAATGTTATTGTAGCTAGGGTAGGATTCCTTCAGGCAAACATAGATAACATAAAGATTGTGATAACATAATAATTATATTTTTATATTATAATTACATTTAATTATTATATTGATAATATTATATTATATTTATTGAGATAATATAATTATATATTAAATATATAATTAACTATTAAAGATAATTATTATAATTATATAATTATATTATACAATAATATAATATAATTATTATTAACATATTTATTGGGGCCAACAATGAAGAGTGGCATCCCTTGGTGAAAGGGAAACTCTCACATGTATAATGAGATGTGTGATCTCATTCATTGATACATATAACAATTGAATAAAAATAAAGATCAACATACTAGGATGCTTAGGGGAGACAGTAGTGTATTGTTTATAGATGGGAGGGAAAATCATTTCCTATGGTTATACAAGCATTTAAAAAAAACACTAGCAATCGCAAGAAATGGGGTTGTTAACTACTTCAAGTTGATAAAGTGGGTTTTCTATGAGATTAATGAATTAAGGATCAAGGACATGGAAGTTAGTAGCAGGTTGGAGGTGCTGGAAGTGAAAGGGGTTCCTCCGAGTGCCGATGGAGAGCTCCAGGACAAAATGAAGAGGGATTATGAGGAAAACATTAAGCATTTGGAATGGGAAATCATCAAAATCCATAAAAAATCGAACAAATTATCATGGATAATAACTAAATAGTGGTGAAGAAGATTGCTTCCACTCTGGGTGCCATGGTGGAGAATCTAGAGAAAGCCCAACGAGGTACGTTGTTCATTGACTTGAAATTTGATAAAGATAAGAACAAGGAGGGCTATGGCCCTTCTAGGAGGACTAGAGCCAATCTAAAAAGGAAAGAAAATTCTTTACCTCTAGAGATCCAGGAATTAAAGAAGGCAACCCAAGAGATGCACAACCTTGAAGCTAAGGTTGTAGATACTTTAGAGTCTCTAAGCTAGATTAGTTTTTGTTGTGTTTTGGATTTTTGCTTGTTTTTTTGTGGTTTTTGTTGCCGACCTTTTTTTTTTTTTTTCTGTTCTGCATCCTTTCCATTCTATGAACTCTACTTTGTGTATTTGATATATCTTGTTACTCTATGGCTTTAGGTCCCTGTAAAACCCATTTTTTCCTTAATCAAAAAATTTATCAATAATGGTATCAAAATTTCTACTAAATTTAAATTAGATTGGCTCTCCTTACCTTGTCCAACCCCTCATCTTTTTTAATTGTATTTTGGAGAATATTTCTGACTTAAAACCAATGAGAATGATGACATTTCCACCATGTAAGTTAACCCCATTCTTAATTCTCTCTAGGTAGAATACATTAATAGTTTACAAGGAGGAGAAGACCCAAATCTACCAACCATAGTGTCATTTTCAAATTTAAAGAACCTTGTAACATACTCCATTAAAATCTCTTTGAGAAATTAAATTAGAGCACCCCAAAGGACACCAAATCTTTACTCATGCATGTCCTTTTAAGAGAATTAGATATCATAGTATACTATTTATACCACACATTTAATAGCTATGAAGATAAAATTCTATAAAGGCCTTCATAATTTGACTTTTCATCTTCAAAAGGGCATGGTTTCAAACTTGGGATAGAGATTAGAGGTTTTTATAATAAGGGAATATTATTGGGTATCCAATAGAGATAGTTTGCAAGTTTTATTTGATATTATACAAATACATGAATTTGAGGTTAAGACATGCATAGAAAGGAACCTTTCCTATTGATAGTGGATATAGAAAAAGAGAATGGAAGATTATTTTGAATATTTTGTATGTGGAGTTGGTGTTGTATGGAAAGCTGATTTTTGAAACTCAAACCTGCCACCATTCTTCATCATTCTTAGAATAGACAAAGATTTTTTAGTTGTAAAATTTTCAACAATGGTATCCAAATTTCTACTACATTTTAATTATAATAGTTCTCCTTATCATATACAATCCTTCATCATATTTTTTTTAGACTCTAGAAAATAATTTCCTCCTTAAAACCAATTAGGATGATGACATTTATAACACAAGTCAATAANNNNATTATTAAATATATAAAATTAGAATAATATAATGAGTTGAAAAGGAGGATGAGGCTCACATCTACCAATCATAGTGACATTTCAAAATAATTTAGAGGATGTTGTAAACTACTCCATCAAAACTTCTTTGCAAAATTAAAACTTTTTTGACTGCCATGGACACTATCTTTACTCATAAATGTCCTTTTAAGATCATTAGATAAGTAAGTTTATAATACACACCAATAATTTAATAGTTGTTAAGATAAAACTCTATAAATTCCTTCATTATTATATACTTTTCATTATGAATATGGTGTTTTTCGATCTTGGGATAGGATTTAGAGTATTTTTTAATAGGGTAAAATTATATGAGTTTGAGGCTAAGGTGGGCATGGGAAGGAACATTCCTTTTTAATTTTTGATGCATAAGAGGTCAAGGCCGAGAGAAATATATTAATAATATAGCATATACATACAAGTCTAAGATGTAATTCCAAATCAACCAACATCTCTAATCTAAGACCAAAAAGGAGCTTGTAGATGATCCAACCCATTATATCAGAACAATTTAAATCTCCTAAAACCAAAAGAAAATAACAACAAGAATATCTGAGAACTTCCATAATGAAAAGGCTCAGAATACACTTAGCTCTATGATATAGTCTAAGGATGAAGAAGAGCCATTTTCATTACTCCCTACAGATTCTACACTCTTTGTTCCATAGTTCTCTTCTAAATCCTGCAAGTTAGCAGAGTCATGCTCCTCATCTTCCTCTTATTCATTGGGATCTTCATACCCAACATCATCGTCTGTTGCATCTTCAGCTTCCTCCTCTTAATCCTCATCCTTTTCCTCTACTTCTTCATTGTCTTCCTTGTTATTAGAGGAGTCCTTTCTTCCCAGGCCATCCGGCTTCTTGTCATACTTATAATGGTACACCCAGTTGAGATATTCATCCAAATAATCTCCAAACAGAGAATTCACACCATCCTTAAGACTTATAAATTTTGAGAGAAAGACAATTCCTTTTTTCATCATGTATCTTCTGATTTGATGGTCCTCCCATTCCCATCTCCAAAGAAAGAAGAGTCTCCTAGGAGGCCCACCATAGATATTCCCCCTTAGGTTAAACCCTAAACCTGGGAATGGATCACCTACTATCATTTTTGCTGCTAAATCCCATGGAAAATAGGTGGTGAGTTCAACATCAATGTTTACGATCGCTCCATGAAGGCCAACAAGATATTCTTCAACAAAGAGATAGTGGCATAATTCCTCTGGCATGATTTTGCAAACTCCAGCAACCAATATGCTCGCAAGGAAACCAACAAAAATATTTGAATTCACTCTGAAATGATGATTAGTGCTTAGGAAATTAAATCCTATCACCTTCCTCACGACATGCAGCACCAGCTTGTGATGAAAGTTACAAACCTCTTTGAGTCTGGAGGCATCAATGGGGATGTCAAATGCAATTTGCTCCAAATTTGATCGAAGCTTGATCGGTATATCCATGACTGAATGAATTGTGATGTAACAAACCTCGACTAAGACCAAAATTTCCAGCAACTACAAGGAAATTTCTAACCAAACATAGAAATTCACTACTTAATCACCCCTCCATACTTTTCATGCAACCCAACGCAGAGTTTCTGTAATAGAACAACTTGCAGACTAAGAATCACATCTCTACCAAACTCTATCAGCTTTATATCTATCATATCAATTTTTATGGGCCTAAGATGGTAGTTATCTAATAAGTTTCCATTTAATTCTCTTGCTAAATTTATCTCATAAGAATGTAGAACTTTTTTTTTGTGCTCCTCAGGAGTAGGATGTAAAAGAAGAATACTCTACTCCGCCAAAAAAAGGAATTCCACCTGGTCTATTTGACTACATTAAGTGAACATAAATCTATGTTAGAGGAGAAATAACGGTTTTGTATTTAGTGGAGCAATCCTATCACTACTTGTGATTCAAATAGGAGTGAGCCAGATGTGGACTCCTCCCGTTAAAACATTTTTTTTAAATTGATAAGACTAGTTGGAATCTATGTATCCAATACAAAAGGTACACACTCTAATTCAGACTCCACTAGTGGGTTATAAATGTACTTGAGAGAGATTCTTGACGCTGCTAGTTTAGCCAACTCATCTACCAAGGAATTAACTTCATGGAAAATGTGATTGATAGTTGTCCATTCAAACTTATCTACCAAATTTAAAATAACCTCCAACATTGCATGAAGTGTCCAATTTGGAGTGGCTCTGATTCTAATTGTATTTGATGTGATCATGGAGTCACTTTCAATCTCCAATTTACCCAATCCCAATTCTATAATTGTTGAGAGACCAAAGATAAGTGCTTTAAATTATGCCATATTATTGGTATCAATTTCAAGAGGTCTTGCAATTTTTTCTATCACCTCACCTTGACAAGAATGATGTATGCATCCATCCCTTGATGGTCCTGGGTTTCCCTTGGAGGCCCCATCAAAATTCAATTTGAACCAACCCTAGGGAGGAGAGGACCAATGACAATTGGCTCTAGAACTTGAATTTATTTTAGTTCCTCTTCTTAAAATATGAGGAACCTTAAGTCCATACCAACATTTTAACATTTTATCACCCTAGCTAGTGTAAAACTTGTGTTGGACACTTTGAATTTGGATGTGGGAGTTCATTAGTTCAACTATTGCCACCTCAATCTTGTTGAGGAGAGAAGCTTTGTCTAGTTTTTTTGTCTTGAAATGTACCCTTATGTTCCTTTCTTTCCATAACTCCCAAAACAAAATTGAGGGTGAAATATTTCATAGGTTTCCATAGAGAAATTCCATATACATAAGAGGCTATGATTTGAAGAGGGATAAGATGTCACAAGGTAGAGCAGTTAACCAACCTAATTTGGCACAAAGCCACTGCCAGTATTCTGATTCAAAAGGGAATGATAAAAGTAGATGATTTAAATATCTTCCTCATTGTTGTGACACAAAGAGAAAATAGAGGGGCCTTGGTACCCAATCTTCTTGAACCAATCACAAGTAAGAATTCTGCCCTAAATAGCTACCCAAGAAAATAAGCTTTCCTTTGGTAGGCACCCCTTGTTCTAGCACAAATGATTTGGCAGTTGAGAATGGAGCTGATGGTATTCTCCTGAGACAGTTCTATATCCATCCTTCACATTATAATCACCTGATTTGGAACCATTCCAAATTAATTCATCCTTACCTTGTTTTAACAAGAAGAATCTTTCCTTTAGTATTGAGTTAAGTTGCTCCATGTCCTTGGGGTCTAATTCTACCTCTACAAATTGTTTCCACTATCATGAACCTTCTAGAGGGCTCACCATGGAAGGGGAGATGTAATCTTTGACCAATTTCCCCTACTTGTCTGAACAAATTTTGTTGATTCTGTCTGAGCCTATAATTTTTTTGATGCTCGAATACCCCCCATGAGTCCTCCCAAAAGAGATCTCTACTCTCATCTTTGATATTGCAAGTGATGTGCTCTTTAATAATACCCCTATATTTTGAGATGAAGTTCCATATCCTAGATCCCCTAGGGAATTCTCTAACTCTTAAAACCTCTTCCTCATTTATATTGGGAAATTATTTACCTCAAATTATCCTGACTCATTTAAGGAACCTTCCTTATTTATGGTGGATAAAACAAAGAAAAATGAAGAATATTATGAAAATGTGTATGTGGACTTGGTGTTGCATGGAAAGCTAATTGTTTTAAACCCAAACCTACCTCTATCTTTTATCAAGGGCCTCTTCCTCACTCCTTAAAATATAAAATATTTTTTTATTTGGAAGTTTATCAATAATATTGTTTGAATTTAACCATATTCTCCTTGGTGAGAAGACTGATCTTCCTTTTTATTTATTTTCTTCTTTGAGTGCTAGGATTAGTAAAGGGGTTTCCCCTTCCTTTACAAATAGGGATTAATATTTTCCCCTTACCACTATGAATTTGAGCACTATCCTTAATGAAATCACATAATAACCAACCTAGTTAACCCCAGTTAAAATTTTGAAGCCCCTCATAGCTTGGTGTATATAGAGCTTATTAAACTAGACCATATTCCTATGAAAAGAATGGAACCACTTTAAAAAAGAAAGGAAAATATTTAAAGAATACTCTTCAAAATGAGGATATAGAGGTTATTCTCCTCAAAACCACCCTTTAAAAATGTAAGTCCCCTATCCAAACCTACCTCTTCAAAAGCCAAGAAAATTGAGAGAAGTGGGAAAGGAAGCAAGAATAATAATATTAACCTAGATGATTCTAAGTCAAAAAATCATGATGAAGAAAAATCGGAAGGTAATACATAGCATATAAGATAAGGGGAATGGTGCCCTACATGTCCCATTAAGAAGGATAATAAGGGTGAGAATATAATGAAGAGAAATAACTTATTTATGATGAAGACTATGCTTCGAAAGAAGATAACCCTTCAGATGATTTAGAAGATGAAGACTATTTGCTAAACAAAGAAGAACTAGAGGATGTATGTGAAGATCATGCGACTAATATCTAAGAGTGAAAAGAAGAAATTGAAATGATAGGCTAGAGACTTTCTTCTCCCATTAGTACAATGGAAGAAGTTATAGGAATAAGAGTTCAAGACCCTTCCCCTATGGAGAACGCCGATAGAATTGTTGATTTGAAGGGCCAAATTGCTAACTTGTAGGTTCAAGTGAAGGATCTGGAAACCAGAGATGACAAGTTCCATTAAAGTAAAACTCACCTAGGTAGATAAATAAGCCCACTCTATCTTATAATGGATAGGTTCATGAGGAAATTATAAGTGGGCTTTGTTTTGGGGTAGAGCTTAAGTTAAGACAAATTTCCAAGAAGGTAGGAAACGTGGCATCGATAGACGGACCCTTGGCTAGAAAAAGAGATGGAATAGGATGCTTGGAAGGAACAAATGCAAAATATATAAAGGAATTTGGAAATACTTAACAGTAAATGATGTTGCTGCTTTGGAAGGGATACCATAGTTCTTGTCATTTTGCTACTATTTTGATGTTTAAGCTTTCTATTCTGTGTAGTTATTTTAGGATACTACTAGCCTATTATGGTTTAATATGGATAGGTATAGTTTCTCTAGGTTTTTTAATCCTTTTATTATAGACTACAATGCCAAAATTCCTATCAAGAGTCTTTTTTTATAATTGTTATTAATAGTGTTAAATTAGGTCCTAGTTTATATGATACTATTACATACTATGATTATATGTTTATTAGACTACGGTTGATACGTGTGGCTTGAGGTCTAAGTCCCTATTTGGTAGTGTTTTTAATTATATTTTGGATATGTCTATAGTAGGGTAGTTTCTGAGCTTCAGGGTATGAAATGCTAGTTGTTTTTTGTGCTTGTTGCTCTAATGTGTTGTTTGATGTCTTAAATTTTTGAGGGATTAGGGCCCTTTTCCCTACTTAATTAATAAAAAAACAATAGTTCCTAGATTTATATTTCATTTGAATTAGAATGGCTCTCCTTAATATGTATAATCCATCATTATCTTTTTATTAAATTTTAGACAAATTTTCCTCCTTGAAACCAATTATGATGATGACATTTCCAACAAAATTCAGCTAATTTTTTTAATATCTCCAAGTAGAATAATATCATAATTTGACAAGGAGGGGAGGCCAACATCTATCAATGATAGTGGAATCTCCAAATTTAGTGAACATTATAAGAGATTCCATTAAAACCTCTTTGGAAAATTGAATTAGAGCACCCGATAAACATTGTTTACTCATAAATATAGACCATACATTTAATAGTTGTGAAGACAAAACTCTATAGAGGCCTTCATAATTTTACTTGCATTATAAAAAGGGTATAGATTGAAACTCGGGATAGATATTAGAGGATTTTTAATATGGGCTTCTTATTAGTTTGCAAGTTTTATTTAATGTTTTTTTGGGGCAAAAATGATAGAGCCGTCATAATTTTAAGTTAATATTTTTTTTAAACACTGCTTAAGAAAGATTTATGGGGGAAGAAGTAGGGAAGAAAACCCCCAATCCTTTCCTTACAAAACTGAAAAAATATACACTAACGAGGCAAAATGCTGAGATACAAAGCAGAGGTACTGGAATCATGATTCCACCGTCGTGGCCGAAACCAAAAAACTCAAAAGATTAACCCCAAGAACAGGCAGATAGATTAGAAAAGCTAGGTGAAACAACCGAAACTGACTGCTGGTTGGAGAACTGGAAAAGCCAACACCAGGGAAAAAAACAAAAAAATGGTAGCTTCATCGAACGACAGCTACATCAAACAAAATTTGGACCTCATCAAGCAAAATTGAGGCAGATGTCTAGGACACCCCTACATTCCTCTTCCCCATTTTCTCTCGGTATGCACAAAAATTTAAACCCTTGATTGGTGCACTAGAAGCCTTCGAGCACGAGCTCAGAGAATGGCCTTGCACAGACAGAGAGGGAGGGATCGAGGGAGTCGATGCACCCCATTGTTCCGCGAATGCTAGGATGACAAAAATATTATCAAAGAGGATGAAGGAGTTCATTATAATAAAATTTGGGAGGAACTCACTAAACTTGGACAACACACCCCTGAATTGGTAGAGGTTTCTGTTCTGCAAAGCCAATTTAAATGCATCATATAACCAAATGTACCCCCGCTTGCTATCAAGGTGGTTGACTGGGAATAAGCCACCAAGTTTTATTTAATGTTAATATAAATATTACATGAGTTTTATGCTCTTCTTATATTTAGGGATTATATTATTGTAATATTTTTAACATAAATATTGTAATATTGTAATGAATATAAATTTGAATTGAAGAAAATATTTGAAATAGATAAGACATCGCTTTGCGTTTTTTCGCGAAGGTGGACTGATCTCCGACGTGGCGTACCGAACAACGAGTTCTCTCTCCCCGATGCAAACAGGTGTGCGCGTTCTGATTCGTTTCTAATTTACTATGTCAAGTCCTCCTTTATTACCCACGGCAGAAGCCGTAGAACCAGCGATAACTCCCATTAACTCCACCACCTCCTCCTCCCCTGCAATTAAAAATCATGACCTCGACTCTGTTAAACAAAATGCATCCTCTAACACGAAGACTTTCTCCGAAGCAGTGGGTAACTCCTCTGGCGTCGCTGCTTCGGCTAGGTTTAGTGTTGTGCATCACCATGAAGAGGCCGAACAAGGTAAGGGTTCTCTGGACGCCTTGAGACCTTTTACCGTATGCCCTAACGCTGAAATGCTTGGTGAGATTGCGAAAGAAAAAAGTAGGTTACAAAACTTTGCCATTTTCTTTGCTGCGGTGGATGTTGAAAGATGCCCTGCAAGAAAATTTCTGGATGATTGGTTTTATAACTATTGGAATATCAAATTAGGTTACAATATCTCTTTTTGTAGGCAGTTGCAGAAGGGATTGTTTGTTATCTTCTTTAAAACCGTCGAAGCACAAGAGGCTGTCCTCAAAAGACAGTACTGGACCGTGGGCAATACTTCTTTCCGCGCATTAGCTTGGACCCCGGAAGCTATACAGGAAGAAGTGCTGGATCTGTCGGCTCCTAGATGGATCGTTATAAAAAAAATTCCCCCATATCTATGGCGCTTTATCACGCAACTGTTGGAACCTCTCGGGAAAGTTATTAGGTTAGATGAAACTGCTCGCCTGGTTCCTCATATGGACGCCAGAGCCCTAATTTCGCTTAAACCTGGTATTGATATTCCAGCGGCCCTTGATATCAACATTTCTGGAGATGTAATCTCTTGTCCCTTAGAAATATTGGGAGGGCTGAATGCATGCTTTCTGTGTAAAAAAGAGGGGCACCTTCGAAGGGATTGCCCCATAATTAAAAGGAAAGGCGAGGCTATTCCTCCCCAAAAATCTGCTGATATTACGAAAATGAATAACTCAGAACCCTCTGTCAAGACTACTAAAGTACCCCCTGTGAGCTCTCCCCCATCTACTATACTTAACAAGGAACAAGCCCCTACCATCGTGTCTGATCCCTCTCCTGAGGTTAACATGATAGATGGATTTCAAATTGTGAAAAAGAAATCAGATAAAAAAAGAAGAAGAAAAACAGAGAACATAGAAGCTCATATAGTTAAAACTAACAAAGCGAATACACCTCCTGTGACTCCTATACCATCTGCCCCTCCCACCCCTGCTGAATCCAACCCCACAGCTGTTGATACCAAGATATTCAAAGAATTAGATGATGGATACTATCTGGAGATTCTACCTGCTAACAAAGGAAACATGATTACTATACCAATAGAGCATACAAATGACCTATGTCTGTCTGTTCCATCGGGTAGACCTGGATGTGGAAATGTAAACTCAATTACCTCTGATGCGGAAGCTAATGACCTAGATTGGCAAAAAGATTTCCCCAGGTCTAAACGACGGGGCAGACCTCCTGGGTCAAAAAATAAAAGCCCAAGTGGAATGGGGGGAGATGATGCCTCCTTACAAAACAGTATCAAATCTACTAGTGGGTCCTCGGACCTTAACAGCGTCCCCACTGAAAGCCATTTAGGATGAATATTATATCTTGGAACGTGAGGGGTCTTGAGTCCCCGGACAGAAAATATATTGCTAAACGTTTTATGGACTCAATTACTAACAAAGATTTCATTATGCTTCAAGAACTTAAAGCTGTTGACTTTATGCTAGATGTTAGTTTGGACTTAATATGGAAGGATTCTATTAAAATATGCTCTGCTCACTCTAAAGGAAAAGGAGGTACAGCGTTGTTAATAAACCCGAAATGGGCCAATCATATTATTGATACAGGTAGATCCCCATGCAATGGTGCTGTGTGGGCATCTATTTGTATCAATAATGTGACATTTGGAATCTGCTCTGTCTATGCACCTAATGATCCCTTGGAAAGAGCTGCCCTTTGGCTTTGGATAGACTCCCTGCCAGACATCCCTTGGATCTTGGGGGGTGACTTTAACATGGTTGAGTCGCAAAAAGATAAATATGTTGGCAGACCTTTCAATTGGAAACCTGCAGAGATGGCTCCTTGGAATAATATGATACAAGGAAAAAAACTCTTTGACCCCCTTAAGAACAATGATAGTACAGATCCTAATCTGAGATACACTTGGTGTAACTTTCAGTAGGGACATTCCAGAATATATGCAAGATTAGATAGATTTTACGCCCACTCGAATAGCTTTGCCTTCATGCCTGATGAAGTCGGTAATGTTGTTTCCGTGCATCCTACTGCCCTGTCTGACCATCATCCCATCTCTGCCTGTATAAAACTGTCGAATGCTCATCAAGCCCCTCGATCAGGAAGATCCAGATATATCCTCAACACCTCTCTTCTGGTTGATAATGATATCCTGGCTGCTACTCATCTTATCAGTGCATTCAATAAGAATAGTTTTCCTTCCCTTTCCTGCCAAGATAGATGGCATAAAAACTTACTTGCCTGGAAATCTTTACTTCAAACTCTTGGTCAAAAAAAAGCAAAAGACTTCAGACTCCATGAGAAATCTCTTTCTGATAAACTAAAATCTGTGGAAACTCTTATTCAGAACAACCCGTCAGACCACAATTTGGTCCCTATGATCTCTTTTGCTAGAAATAATCTTCGGATGCATCAACAAAAACTTGTTGAGGGAGCCAAGATTAGGAGCAGGGCTCACTGGCTACAGCATGGTGACAAAGGCTCAAAATTCTTCTTTAATTATCTTAAACAAAAACATACCAATGAGAATATAACTAGCATCTTGGTGGATAACAGGGAGATCACTGACCCTATTGAAATCAAGAAAGCCTTTTCTAATTATTATTGTAAACTTTTTACCTCTGAGGACAACAGTGTGTCCTCGGAACTTAGAAACAAGATTAGCAACATTATCCCTAAAAAGATTAACCAAATAGAGTATGACTCTCTGGGGGAGAAAATAACTATACAGGAGATTATTAATGCTATCAACTCTCTTAAAAAGGATAAAACCCCGGGACCTGATGGTATCCCGGCTGAATTTTATCAAGCCAATGTTAACTGGATTAGCTCTGACCTACTGGACCTTTATAACGAAGCCTATGAGAAAGGTTCTCTGGGTAACATGATAAATAGAGGTATAATAAAATTAATACCTAAAGAGGGAGACAAAACTATTATCAAAAACTGGAGGCCAATCACTCTCTTAAATGTATCTTATAAAATACTTGCAAAAATCTTGGCTCGCAGGCTGGAATCCATACTGCCTAAATTTGTTAGCTCTACCCAGACTGGGTTTATTAAAGGAAGATATATACTGGAAAACCTTATAACCAGTTGGGAAGCTATGAACTGGGCGAAGTCTTCAAATCAGGATGCTGCGATCCTTCTCCTTGATTTCGAGAAAGCGTATGATAGAATAGAGTGGAGCTTTATTGACACTATGCTGTTGGCTTTTGGTTTCCCTGTCCTATTCCGCAATTTAATCAAGATTCTACTAAAAGATGCTATGGCTCAAATTGATATAAATGGATCTCTTTCTGATCCCTTCTCCCTGACCCGATCTATTAGACAGGGCTGTCCACTTGCGCCTGCTCTCTTTGTAATTGTATCTGAAGCTCTATCTTTCATTATCACTGACAATACTCTCTCCCCGGCTGTCAAAGGTATCACCTTGCCCAACAATGAAGAGCTGAACATCTGTCAATTCGCTGATGATACCAGTTTATTTGTTAAATTGGAAGATTTAAACTTTTGTCACCTTAATAAAAAGCTTGATTTCTTTTGCTCAATCTCCGGAGCTAAACTGTCTCAGGCCAAGTGTATTTGTCTTGGCTGGGCCGAACATCCTCCGGATTGGTTTAAGCAATATGGTTTTCTGTGGGGAGGTCCCAACAACATAGTCCGCTACCTTGGTATCCCCTTTGCTGTTGAACCTTCGCTTAAGGACATGTGGCTATGGGTCAAGTCAAAAATCACAAAAAAACTTAATAGCTGATACAACAAATCTTTGTCCCTCGCTGGTAGACTCCAAGTATGTCAAAAAATACTATCATCTTATAACATTTACTATGCTTCGGCATGGATGTTTAACAATTACCAAATTGTGGAAATTCAGAAGGCCATTAGGAACTTCCTATGGTCTGATGGTAAAGGCAACAAAAAACTTCACGCGGTTAAATGGGATTGGTGCAGAACTGATAAAAATTTTGGGGGATTAGGTCTGAAGGACCTTAAACTCCAAGGCATCGCTCTGGCCACCAAATGGGTCTCTCACTGTGTTGATGGTGAAGAACCATGGAAGGTGCTTATCCGAAACAATATATTAAGAGGCTACCCCAAGAAGGCTAAATCTTGGAAAAATCTCCCATTCGCTGATATTTTGTTTGGTAAATTTACCTCTACTGTACATGGATCTGCTGTCTTTAAAACCATATGGAAAGCTTGGGAGGCCTCGAGACATTACATTAAGGATAACCTCTTCTACACGGGTAACCTTCTGCATGGTGAGAGGTCCATCTGGTGGGATCTCTTTCTCCAGGGGAAGCCGCTTGCCCTGACTCAAGGATGCTCAGCAAAAATTTGGAATAGATTAGGTATCTCCACCTTCATTGATTTATTTGAGAATGACTATCTGGTTAAGTGGGATGAGCTAAGAATCAAGTACAATCTTCCTGCAGCTCATAAAAAAACATATAACATGATTACTAGAGCCTGCACCAATATTCCTTCAATATGTCTCATAGACTCGCATAGATTTATAAATAGTAAATGGCCGGATGGTACTGTGTTGTGTAAAACAAAAGCTAAAAATGTGTACAATACCATGAATAACAATCAGGAGATTATTAAGCATGTCAATACTTGCTGGTATACCTCTCTGGATACGAAGCAATGGAATAAAATTTTTATTCGAAACTGGAAATCCTACATCGATCCCAAGATCAAGTGCTTTAAATGGCTTATTTTGATCAATAGGCTTCCATGCAGCACTTTCTTAGTCTCTAATGATCTCTGTAAGCTTTGTAACAGACAGGAATCTTTCAGGCATTTTTTTTTTGAATGTAAATTTGCTCAGAAAGTGTGGGCTCTGTGTGGAGTAACTTATCCCAAGTACATTGATATTTTAGAAATACTGACTGGATATATTCATGGTCTCAAAAATGATTCTAATATTTTA
>MU227434.1:20070-33262 GCA_018584345.1 Thuja plicata | reverse complement strand
TAAGTTAGCAGATTACAATCTTCTTCTTCTTCTTTTTTTATCCTAGGCGGATATATCTTGCCTCTAATTTTTAATTTAGAATATCTCACAAGATATAAGAAGAAGTTGAGGATATAATTAGTTAGAATGAAGAAATTTAATTCAATTTCAGGTAGGAAGGGATAGATTACATTTTCAAATTGAGTAGTGGTCATTATATTGGATTTCCAAATTATGTTGCTAGTATCCTAAGGTACACCATTTTTGTGTATATGTAATATATGATTTATGAATTTAAGAATAAAAAATAATAATAATTACATTTATGTTGAAGAGGCACCTTCTCTTCAAAATAATAAATTGGAGCTACTTTACAATATTTATTCTCTAAGAATTGTATTGAAATTAGTAATTTACAATCTGTAAGTGATCTTGAACTATTCATATGAAATCTTTATGAAAATAACCTAACTAAAGATTATCAATGACATAGAGAAGATAAAAAAAAGAAAAGAAACAACTATAGGAGCTCGGAAAGAGAATATTAAAACATGATCTAGCAAAGAAGATAAATTTTGTAGGTTACAAGAGTACACAACTACTTGGGGATTCAAAGAACTCTTAGAAAAAATTAATTAACATTCCAAAGCATGGTAACATGTATCACATGTACTCTATCCATCCACCTCACTATCTTAGTACTACATCAAATTAATGCCTCTAGATGACCAAAGAAACACCAACACTAAATCCTATAAACATCACGGCATCTAAATTTTAGTCTACAACCAAACCTAAGAAAATATACAAAACTCATATTCAAAATCAGTCATGTGTCCACCATTTAATATAGACACAAGAGAAAGAAAAATCAATAGTGGGCCAATAATAATAATACCAAGATAAAAAGAAATAATCATGTAGATTTTTCACAACTCAAGTTACCACTATATCAACCATAGTTCAACAATTCATTACGTAACTCCTACATAAACATAATCCACACTAAGAAAGATACAAACAATCTCCTCAAACCACACATGAAAAAACTTAAAAACTTACAATTATCTTGCATCCAAAAACAACTTGTTAACCAAGGTTTTAACACAATTTCCTTGTGGTCTACTTAACTATGCCAAGTAGTTAATTCAAGTCATGTATTTATTTGTTAATGGCATTTTCTAGTAAACCTTGAAGTGTGGCTGCAATGCAATGCAATGTCAAGTTTTTCAAATGTGATTTTATGAATTTTTAAAATATTACATCAACTATAATAAAATCTGAATTGAAAGGTTTACTAATCTAACAACTCATTCTAACATAGATCATAAAAAATAAATGAAAAAAAGTATGGTGTTACAAGAGATAATAGACATAAGTTTAAACTAATTGAACAATGATAATCATCATATAAAATTGCTGCAATAAATAATTTAAATAATTTTTTCAAATTGCATATGCATTATTTAACAGTCATAATGTAGACACACTATTTGATCATCAAAGGAAAATCATACAAATTGCATGTGCATGAATTAAACAGTCATAATGTAGAAAAATCATAAAATACTAAAAATTTCCATAATTCATCAAAATGACAAGGCTTTACCAATAACAAATTGTTTGGATAATCAAAATATAAATCACAAATGTTTTGAATTTGACCAAGCTCAAAATTCATAATTTGATACAAAATATCACACCAAAACTGCAATGTACTTGTCTATAATTTTAGTACAATAGTTTTTCAAAACTTCAAAATGAGAATCTATTGAGTTGAGATCTATTTTTAATATTTTCTTTATACAATCATTTTATAGATCCTTAATGTATTTATATCTATTAGTTCAATGTACTTTAATAAATTTTTAATAAATCTTCAAATTTTAAATAAAATTATATTTTAATGTATCAATAAATAAAACTGTTTCCTTTATAAAAAAACCAATAAATCAGTCACATTCCTACCATCCTTCAGATTCTTATACACATAAGCATTTTATATTATTTTATTTAAAAAATAACACCTTCTTAATAAACCATCTACTCAATAATTTTATAATCCCTTAAAATTTAAAATATTAAAATATAAGCTTTACAATTATTATGAACTCAAACTATACCCTCAAATGAACTTTAGCTCTTATGTATGAACTTTATTGGAAAGCAAAATATACTTCAAAACAATTTATAAAAATGAGAAACTTTCATCAAAATCTGCTGCAAGTCAAATTTAAATCTGAAAGAATATTTTTCAGCAGCTTATGAAAATGTACCAAAAAAAAGCATAGTAAACATAGCTTACAGAGGGTAGCTTCTTCACACTCCGATGACTTTAAGTTTTCATATTTAATAAGGAACAGGAATAATGACTTACAGGATAAGAAAATCATATAACGATAGATTGAATAAAAACTACACGCAATCTATTAATCAAGTTTAATTAAAAAATGAAATTATAGAATAGTTTTTATGCTTTCATTCATAGAAGTAATGCACAAAATTTGATCAGTATATGTAATTATAGAATAGATTTAAAGTTTTGTGCTTTCATTAATAGAAGTAACAAAATTTGATCAATTAATGAAATTTTTAGAATAGGTTTTATGCTTTCATTAATAGAAGTAACAACATGCACAAAATTTGATCAATTTTTCATAACCAAACAAGAAATAAAAAGTGACTGAAATATGATTCAATCAAAATAATGAATAAAACTGTTCAAATTTTGGAAAATGTTTACAAGACTTGAAATGTCAAAGAAAATATATAGAATAAATTGAATTATATAGATATCCACTATGTTCTTTTAAATAACGGAGCACACATCTAAATATTGAGCCCCTTTGTTTAAACTCTCACAAATAGAGGGATCTAATTAAAATTATGCAGAAATAAAAACTCTATGGTATAGCATACATCTGAATCAGAAATGATCAAATTTCTCTCTGATCACAGATTGAATCTTCAATCTGTAGAAATCATCCCAGATTCAAACCTGAACAAATTATGCCCCAACAAACATAACATTCCTGAGTAATAATAAAATCAAAGATACAATCCTTTATTACATATCTAGAAATACAAAACCAAAAGAGTAAAATTATATAGGCATGGTGGAGCTGAAGGTATGGTTCTTCAGCCTATGACTATAGAAATTCCAATTGCAATAAGGAATATGCACATGAGTGCAAAGAAAATAAGGGTATGTATAAAAATGGACAGCCCACTGGTCTGAAAGTTGCAGAACTCTATAAATCGGCCCTTTGCAGGAATTTGAAACAGCAGCCCAGGCGATAACACTACGAATAGAATCGTTCCAATAATCTCTGGTGCCCAATCATGTGCCATTTCTTCTCCTCTTCTCTTCTTCTTCTCTGTACACAAAAACAAAGTCTCATATATTAATGGGAAGGCAAACTGTGTATAGGAGTGGTTTTTATAACCAGAGAAGAGCCGGCCAAACGTTATCTTTGACAAAATCGCTCTGCATTGGATTAAAGTTTGGCCTGTATGCTGTCTACCCGTCTGTCATGAAAACATAGATGACCTAAACCGCCATAGGTGAAAGACAAAATTATTTGACTCAAATTTCATGACACCTCCGACCGGCCAATTGAACGTTTCGATGAGTTAGATCGGACGGCTCTCGCGATGTGGTATGTCCATTATTAGGGTTAGCTTTTCTATTTAGTTAACTAGTTTAAAGGTTAATTAAAATACTAGTATTGATATTTTGAATAAATTTATTAAGTAAATGTTTATTTAGAGAGAGAAGGGGATTTGTATATTGAATTTGTTTGTAGAAGGGACAAAAGAGTTAGGTTATCTTTGCGGTAAAAATATATATATAATTGTAATTGTAATTGTATTCTATTCTTTCATTTTTCATGTAATTAACTAATATGTATGTGTGATTACAATATAGAGGATGAGCAGGAATAGTGCAGGCAGAGCTAGGGTTTCAGACTAGTTAGAGGATGGAGAGGGGGACGGAGAGGATGCAGAGGCTGATGGGGTGGTGGGATGACATGCGATGGATGACTTTGCAGATATGGTGTTTCAAATTGCAATTGTTTGTGGTTTGAGCTTTCAGCTTGCGCCTTTACTAGTTTTTTGCATCCCCCGTAGGCAGTTTTCTATGTTCTGAATGGTGGGATGCATTTGGATTTTGTTTGTGGCTTCCTTTGGGGGCATTTAGGGGCTCTAGAATGCAGGGCATCTCTTTTTTGCGATTCTCTCTGTCTTTCACCTATGGTGTTTGGACTTGGAGGGCATTGTGTGACTGTCTATGAGGAAGGATGAACTAGTTATGCTAGGATGGAGAGAGTCTAGGATCCTCCTAGACCCACTATACAAGGCTTTTATCTTCCAAAAAAGAGGTGGAATGTGAGAGTGTTTGAAACCCTAGGTACTTATCATAACAAAGGGTGTGTTTGTTTCGTTGAGTCGTGGAAGAAGGTGGGTGTTGTTTCAACTTTAGGAGAGGAGGTTATCTTGCTCTGCGTTGTTTCCCCCTTTATCATGGGCTTGGATTTAGCAATTTTGTCTTGAATCCTTCTACTCTGTGTTGCGGAGATGGTTTCCTTGGTCTTCACTTGGATGGAGATGCTTGGATTTAGAAATGTTGTGTGATGTGGCTCTTCTGATTGGTTATCTACTCCTAACATGGTCTAGATGTCTACTACTTCCCATCTAGGGGATGGAGTGTTCTGAACTGTTCACTTTGGACCTGATTTCTTGGTTAGCGGTTGTAGTAATGGGTGGAGGGGTTCGTTCCCTAGTCTTGTAAAGGGTTTTTCTTTGGCCTTACCCTGGTTAGTTTATAATGAAGTTGTGTGTAAGAAGTATCTCAGCTTGCTTTGTGTCCCCAACGCAGAATAAAATTGCGACGAGGGGCTTGATAGCTTTGTTGGAGTTAGTTTGGATGGGGGTGGCCTTAGTCACCTACCTATGATGAGGATTTATCTGCCACTCTGTGTCGTTAATCTAGCTGGGGAAAGAGAGGAGTTGCTTGTTCTCCTTATGATACAACAAAGATCTACAAGTCTGCCTACTTTTTTTAGTTTCTCCTCTGGGAATTCTTCCATTGACACACTATAGTTGTTTGTGGTGGCCTTAACTGGTCAAGAGATATGGAGCAGTTAAATAGGGAAGATGGTGGAGCCAAATTTTGGTGGGGACTTGTGTTCTAGCATCTCTAGTTCATGCTTGGAAAAGGATTTATTTTTTTCACATGGTCAAAGTTTTTGGGCACCCAGATCCTCTGGAATGGGTCTCTTGGCCAATTTCATGCCCACTTAGTGAAGAAAAAAGAGTGGTTAGTTTCCTTCCTGTTGGTGTTCCTCTTCGAGGATATCATTGGGGCTATGGTGCTCCTTGATCAAAGATGGGTAATTGTAGCGAATGGGTGAAATATTTTACTCCTTTACTCTATGGTGGGTACTTCTGGCCTTCCTCTGAAAAAGAGGTTTTTTTTTTGTTTTGATAGTGAAGATGGACCAGTTTTGTTGGGATATGGGATTGGGGTGAGAAAGGTGATTCATTCTCATGTGGAAAAATAATGAAGGGATGATTGGGTTATTTAGTGTTGATCCTCCTAATGTTACAAATTTTTAAAAAGATGGGGCCTCTAGTATTGTTGCTACTTATGCTGATGTTTTAGTGTATAGCTTGGGACTTGTGAGGGAGCTTTCGCTTCCTCAAATGGAAAAAATATTGACTGGTCATTTTGGGCTGAGGATTTAGAATGAGAATGGACCTTGTGAGTTGTGGATGTTGGAGACCTCCCTCAATGGGGTGTAGATGTTTGACAAATTTGTGACTCCTTTGCATGGTTTGAGGAGGCTTAAGGAAATCCTCCGTGTTCTGTAGATGTTGGAAAAGATCAAAAACTAGATCTAGTGGGTTATGGAGTTTGGAGACTACCTTATTTGGGCTAAGGATGTTGGTTGAAGCTCTAACTGTCCCTCTTGGGTTATGGATGTTTGATACTACCTTGCATGAGCTGAGACTATTTGATGAGGGTTTGATTACCCTTTGGGATCAATAGAAGCTGTTTGTTTTGGTTATGGGAGTTTCTCTTCTGGGAGGGGACTTGGAGAGGGTTGTGCTACACTTTCCTTGCCGGACCTTCTCTCATACTATCTTTAAAATATTTTACCATGTTGTTGTGAAGGATTTCCCTTTTACTAGAGTGGGCCTATGTACTAATTGGGGTTTATCCCTTATTTAGAAAAGTGAGGAAGTTAGTGAGATTCTATTTTATGCGTTGATTTTTGATGGATTTTCCTCATTTTGAATTTTTATTTTGGTGGAGGTTGCATGCTTTTTGTATTCCCTCTCCTTGTCGCTTGTGCTCCTTGATCTTTTGGTTTGGTGTTGGAGATTTTTCTAGCTCTACCCTATTTGGTGGCCAGATAGTTTCTAGAAGTTTTCAAGGGCCTTGTCTGGTTTTGGTTAGGTCTTGGTTTTTTTTGGGTTTCTCCTATTCCTTGTTTCCATCTTTGTACCATATTACCATATAAGTTTATGGAAGTGAAGGTTTGGGAGTCCTTATGAAAATGCCTCAAGTTGTGGGGGCCTTATAAAACCCTCTCTTTGTTGTGGTAGTGTAGTATGTCCTTGTTTTGGTCTGCTCCACTGTCCACTATGTTGTGATTTATTGTCTCGGTCTTTGTAAAAGGGATTAGGGCCCTTTCAATCCTTTTCGACCCAATAAAAAATGAATTTGTATGTGAGTGTGTGCATGTGTGTGTGTGTGTGTGTGTGTGTGTGTGTGTGTGTGTGTGTGTGTGTGTGTGTATTTATGTACATGTGTATAAGGTGAAAAGGGGAGAAATGACATACATAGGTAGAATCACTTATCTTCATGAATCACATATTTTAGAAGCAAGGTGCCCCACTAGGTTCAAGAAGAGACTCAAATACTACGTGGGACAATTATCTTTTGATTAAATATAGAAAGCTATGATAATGATGTACAAATGTGATTAAGCTGATTAATAGATAAGTTACTAAAAAGTAAAAAGAGATTGATTTTGGTAGATAGTGAGCACAAAAGTAAAAAACCAAAAACCAAAGCACATAATGACCTGTAAATGAAATTTGAGCTGAAAATTTAGGGGACAAGCCAAAACACATCCTATACTTTGAAAAAAATTGCCAATTATGTTTTGTACATGTAAAAATTGACTGAATTTTTTAGGTTCTTTTCAATTTTTCATTATCTTTCTGATTTTGGTCCAAGGACTTTGCAACTTGTTTGTGTTCACAAAAATTTGAGAAAAAGAGTTGTATAAAGGGGGTTGCCTTGGTCAAACCCCTATTTATGAATCAACTTTGAAAATGGAAAGATATTGCATAAAGGAAAGTATGTAAAAAAGGTAAATGGTAAATTTATGTTGCATAAACCCTCATGGACGGATGTAGAAGTCACTCATATCCATGAAAATGCTTTACATGTTCTTGCAATACAAAGAGATGACCTTGGAATGTGATCTACAATCAAGGATGCCCTCACAAATATATAGATTTATAAATTCCACTCCTAGACCTTGAATGTTAATATGCTTAAAAATCATTTGTAATGAAGGAGAGAGAAGGAGGATGAAAGAAGAATATTCTTGTTTGACTGAGAATTCCTCTACTTGACCATAATGGGAGAGAAACTTGAATCAATATTTCCTTTGACTTGAATGATCTTGGATTCTTGCCTTGAAATCTTGAATCCAAATGCTCAATTGGTCTTGATTACTTGAAAATCCTAATAACTTGGTCACTATGTGCTTGAGTATGGAGGTGATATGGAGAATGAGGATAGATAAGGTCTTTTTATGCTTACTTGGTCATTTTGTGATTCAACAATGATCCAAGCTGACCAAAAATAATAAATCCCACTGATATCCCAATATCAGACCCTGGGCCAAATTACAACCCCAATTGCCTAAGATAGAATGGCATTTGTGTTTTGTACTGTAGGAAATGGGCCATAAATTGGAAGGGATGTTGGGATAGATGAAAATAAGTGGGGGGAGAAAGGACAGGTTTTTAGGATCAAGCATAACATACTTTTAGACGTTGAAATCACCAAAATGATGTCTAATAGGTCCTAGTAAAGTATCCAATTACGGGTGCTAAATTTTTAGTATTAGATTAATCTATGAAAAGGTAAGTACTGAGAGGGGAGGGTGAATTAGTACTTCTAAAAATTTTAACTACTATTCTTTACTCTTCACCGGATTGAATATCATTTATAAAAACATTGAAAAGCATATAAAGTAAATCAGAAAACCAAGACACATAACTCCATGATTTTTTGTCACGCAGAAATCCTTTGTTAGAGGAAAAAATTGTGGTGGGGATGACACCCACAATCCTTCACTACTGTAGTATAAACATTTCTCAGTTAGAGCTACAATTTTAGTTACTTCTGATAGCTTACCCTGTTAGGAGTATTATACTCGGTTAAGAGTACAAAAGACTTATGTAGTCTACCTTGTTAAAGGATTTTACAATCTCTCATATAAGAGATGTACCCAGTTAGAGGATTTACAAAATAATAATTGTTAGGAACTAGCCACTAAATGATATTTCTACTCTCTGAACTATTACAAATATGTCTGCAAGTATGCATCAACCATAATGTCTGCAGATCATTCTCTTGACTGTGGTCTTCAATCAGTGATCAAATTTAGGACTAATTCTGGCAGAAACAATAGTGTCGTGATAATAATTTGTCTAATTTGTGTGAACCCATCAGACAAGGACTTGAAATTCTCGTGGTATCAATTCTTCTTCAGCGACTCTTCAATACACAGAAAAATTAAGATACTGCACAATAAAATTAATCTCATTCACATTGCTCTAGGTTGTGTGTGAATATTGTACCTGCAAGAAGCAACACAACACTTCAATACGTCATTATATTAATGGTTAGAACTATGAAAATTGAAGGAAAAGCATAACAAAACCATCAAAATTGACATATTGCTTCCTATCTAAGAAGAGTGTGATTTAATGCTATAATTGCCCTCAGATTATGCATAAATCTATGACATATTCAATTCTAGAATGGAATATTCAATGAGAAAATGAAGATAATTGTCATGAAAAGTTCATTTTAGAGAATAAATAAATATTATGTAATTATCTATGTGAGATTATAAACTAAAATGGATAGCATAAGAGTGCATTTAGAATTCTAGAAATTAGAGCAACATAAGAGTATAATAGAAATTCTAAGAATTGGGGCCAATTGAGCTTAAAATTTAATCCTTTTATAGAAGAATTTGTGAGATTAGTGGTTGAGACATATTTGTGAAGAGAGGTGGAGATTGAATCTTTGGTGATCCACGTGAGTGATCCATGTGATTGAACTCTCGCTGGTTCATGGATTGACTTTCTATGTGCAATTGATAAGTTGTAATTAGAGACTTTATTTAATTCCTTTTAATTAATTACTTTAGCCAAGGATTTAATTGTGTTATTTGATTTAAATAGGCCAAGGTAATTAATGTGAGTTAGTGATGAGATCACTTTGATTTTTAAGAAATTAAATTGATTTTAATGAATTATGCCAATAATTGAATAAATAAGTTGACATAATTAAGGGTATGATCACACTTAGGGAAAATAGGGTCTCTAGTTAGAGTAGACCAAATTAGGGTGGTTACATTTGCCCTTCTTTGAGTTGATGTGCGAGAAACACATTGATTCAAACAATGTCTGATGTTGACTTCAAAAGGTTTTGAGAATTACGCCCTTGATTAAACGAAATGGCTGATGAGATCAGTCTTGAACTTGATTGAACTAAGACTGATAGTATCGAATTTGAACTTGATCGAACAAAATTTGATTAAGAAGAGATCTAGAGATATCAATTCCAAACTTGATAGAACAAGAATTGATAATATTGACTTCGAACGTGATCGGACGAAGGTCAGTACAATGCTGCTGAGAGCTGTTAGTTATCAATTCTAAACTTGATCGAATGAGAATTGATAATACTGACTCCAAACTTGATCGAATCAAGGTCAGTATAAAGATTCTAAGAGATTGATAAAGATTTGAGAGATTGCAGGCATAGATATCTAGCTTGTTTAGTGTTGAAGCCTTCTATCCAACAGTCCCAACTTGATTGAAGGAAACTGCCATGCCCCTATTTTTTGGATGATGAAGTCAATTATTCTTTTTGAGCAAGAATTTGATTGATTTTAAGTGTGATCATGCCCACTCAAGAAGTAAATTGAAGGAAATAGAATATAATCCCTCAGTAGAATGATAGATCAATAGAACAGATCGATTGGATCAAGAAAGAATCAATGAGAAGATGCGATAAAGTGAAAGTGTGTTAAGAGAAAACACAATGTTACAAAGTCGACTACTTGAAAATGTAAATTTTGAGTCTGATAAAATGATGTATGACCAATGTTTTGATGTGTGATGTGAAATTTATTGATAGAGAACCCGGAAAACTGAATGTGTAAAGTCTGCGAATCATTTTCTAAACATATAGAGCAATTTTTCATTTAGAGGAGACTGTCAAAAAATTTTACTGTTCCATGTGTTCGATTTCATTATAAATAGATCTGAGAATAACAAAATTGAATTTTGATAGTCCGGGAAAAGTTCTGGAGCTTCTAGACAGCTTGAAAAGGTCAATATAAGTCTCAAAAATCACTTTTTAGCCATTAATTTTCACTTTCATCCATAGTAAATCCTTGAGCTCTTTAGAGAAGATGGTGGTCCCCATGGAGAGACATCGATTCAAGCTAGCACATCGTCACCAGTGCCCAACCCACTACGCACAGCTAATGAGTACATCGAGACCTACCTTTTTACACTTTGCATTTTTCATTTTGTTGCTTTTTGCTGTAGTTAGGAGCCTTTTAAATTTGAAACACATCCAGTGTCTTGGATCGCATCTAGTCAATCCCATGTTTCCTCTGGTTTTATTGCAAAATTTAGGATCGCATCCTGTCAAAATAAGATCCCTTCCTGTTAGGCATTGAGGTGTCGTTTGTAGTATTTTATGTCCATCTTTTGAATTGTGTCACGTCCTGTGAAAATAGGGTCACATCATGTATCTTGTGTCGCATCCTGTCAAAATAGGATCATTTCATAGAATCCCCATCACATCCCATAAATTTTGAATCGCATCTAGTATGCAAGATCGCACCTAGCAAAAACAGTGTCATTTTCAGTAGAAAGAGTTAGTTTATCCAATTTTAACTATTTTCCCTCTTTATGAAGGCCAAAAAGACTTAACTGTTAGATTTTCTACATAGTTACCTTAGCTAGCATACTAATGTGAACCTCTAAGTGTGTTCTTCACATATGTATTTTGAGGTTGTGTCATTTAGAGGACCTCATCCTGCATGAGTCCGTGTATTATCACACTCTTTGACCGATGTTGAGTTATAGATTATAGGTCGTCTCAATGGTTTGACCTCTTTGATAGATTTACCTGACATTAGGGTAAATCGAGGATTATTGAGTGCTCTTGCCAAGATATGTCACTCAGAGCACAACACCTTTCATCTCCCGACTGGCGAGATGATAGTCACCCTGGAGGATGTGTGGCATATCATGCGTATTCCTATGATGGGACGGGAGGTTTGGTTTGAGTCGCTCTCCACTATAGCGATTGCATCTGTGCAGAGGTATTGTGCATATCCATCCATAGTCTCGAGATATCCGACCTAGGACTATATGTGCAATCATAATGATCGATTACCTATATATCTTGTTGGGTTGATTGGAGGTATTCTAATGCTTGACCGATGAAAGTATGGGTTCATGTGTGTTTGGGTAGAGACTTTGGAAAAGATGATCATCGCCACATGTAGATTTGGCTGGGGGAGTTGCATACTTGCACATATATATAGAGAGTTGCACGAGATTGTGTATGATTATTCCCGTAGCATGGCTATTGGGATCCTAATTTTATAGATCTAGGCCTGGGAGCACATCCCAGTGACATGGCCTATTATTGATAGGCAGAGGGTACCAAAGGAGACTTACATGTATATGTATTTAGGTTTCATCCAGCAGCCCCATTTGGGTAAGCTAGAATACTAGCGGTGATTTTTTAATGATATTACAATGTCGAGTTAAGACCATACTTATATTGTGAGGATTGGACTTCAGATAGGCGACAGATGCCTTACTTCTTTCAGAGAAAGTATTTGATAGGCCATATATGGTATATTGTAGAGAGATTAATTGTTACCCGTGTCCTCAGAAAGTTTGGCTGGATTCAAGGCATGTCTCAGGATTTGACTTCTTACGCTCAGATCTGTGATGAGGAGCCACAATGGGGAGCTTGCTTATGCAATGAGACTGCATATCTTGAGAATGGTCAGATGGTTGCAGTAGGATGGGATTATCTTTTAGATGTAGCTGATGGTAGGCGCATTGATGTATATCTTGCACATCTTTTGTAGTTTCCATTTCCTCGGTTCACATCACCAGATGAGGTAGCACCTCATGTAGAGGATGCATTAGATTATGATTCTGGAGATGATGGACCCATGAGAGGCAGAGTTGGATCTAGGAGAGATGGGAGCAGTGGGGGTGGTAGGGATGGGAGAGGTATTGGTGGTAGATATGGTAGGTTCCCTCCTCTAGACAGAGGTCAAAGACATGGCCACGAAGATAGGGGAGATGATGGGGATGAAAGGCATGGTGGTGGAGTGGGTGCCAGTAGGGAGAGCAGACAGACTTGGTTCAAATTTTTTCCTCCACGCATAGATCCAGGTCCTTTACTTACTAGGCAACAACAAAAGTAGAGATCTTCAAGGAAGGGGCCTAGTGGGGGAGGTGGACCTTCAAGATAGGATCCTCCTAGGGATACATGAAGGGATACTGATAGGGAGAGAGACCCTTTATCACAGTGCCAGAGAGAGTGAGAGAATATTAGATTTAGGATTACCACTTTGGAGACATTTTTGGTTGATATAGATAGACAACTTGAGAGATTGAGATCTGAGAGAGATCAACAGTGTGAAAAACTCAGAGAAGATAGAGATGTGGGTGCCAGCAAGAAGTTGAGTCCACTTTTTGGGAAAAAGTGGAAGTGTTTTTCCTGATTTTCAAGTTGTCTGTCAATTGATGTCAAAATTTGAGGCACTTAGAGATTGAATATCAAAAAAATCCACTAATAAAAAATGTAGTGCTCAGAGTCTATTTTTCAAATATGTAATTTATTTAA
>MU227434.1:0-10637 GCA_018584345.1 Thuja plicata | reverse complement strand
TATGTGTAAAATCCTCTAACAAGGTCACACCTAACAGTGTGTTTGTAACCTTTAACAGGGTTGGCTCTTAACAGGGCTCACTTTAGAAGAGTGAAAATTTGGGGTACCGGTCCCATTGGTTTTTTCCATTAAAAGGGTTTCCATGTTAAAATCCATGTGTTATGTGTGTATGGTTTATTACTTTACTGTTTTACATTTCACATATGCATTTCTGGATTTATTGGTATACTCTGCATATTTATTATATTTTGGTAAATAGTTATACTGCTTATCGGTAATCAAGGAGAATAAGGATAGACAAGGAAAACCGACAGATAGTTAATCATTATAAGTATTTCATGACATGCATCTTGTAGGGACATAATAATCTGAGGTTTATTTGATTGGTGGTTAGAATAAAGATAAGTTTTTGAGGCCACTGATTCCCCCCCCCCCCCCCCCTCAGTTAATACTAACAAGATAAACTTTATCAACAATTGCAATCCAATATAGTGTTAAGGAACACTATTTGATTAAAATGTTGAGAAACACTAGTATAATGTTAGTTATAGGTAGGTGGTGTTTAAGAAACACCTTTTTTGTGATAGTGACATTTTTATTAAAGTATTAAGAAATATTGTTTATAGTTGCAAACCATCCTAGACAAGGATCTAAGACAACCTAGAAAATGCTGACTGAACATGCTAGCAAAGATTCCCCCAATGCAGAATGACTATCCCTAAGATGAAAATGCAAACAAATCCTAGGAAAGGATAAGACATTTGTGAGAAATTCAGATTCAATCGATAGAAAAGGTATGATCGTGAAGGCTTAGTGTTAGCAGTGCATTGATAGATGGAGCACAAAGTGCAAGTGATGTCTGTTTGCTAGGTTTTCACCTAGACACTTTTTCTATTTTTCAATTTTTTGTACTTTTTCTCTATTTTTTGGTTAGTATCAAGGTGCCTGTTTTCCAGTTTTTCACCAAGAATACCTTTTTTAGGACTTTTTCCATTGTTTCTAACTTTCTTCAGGATCAATTTTCTTATTTTTTGGGTATTTTAAGAAAATCATTACCACTGTATAGGCCCTTCAGCTGGATGTCAATTGTAGAACCACTTCAAGTATAGGGTATTGATGGGATCAGGAAGGACATCTCCCTTAGGTGTAGCTAAAGATCCTCTCCCAAAAGTTGTTGTAATAAAAAAAGGCCCCAGCTAGTTGGGTTCAAACTTGCCTTTTTCTCGATTTGGCTGATTTTTAGGATTCTCTCTTAGAAAGAGATCCCCTACCTGAAATTGTCATGGTTTTACTTTCTTGTTGTACCCTTTTGACATTCTTTTCTAGTATACTTTGAGATGATTGAATGCTTTTTGTCTGTGCGCATCTACTAGTTCTAGTGCATGAACCCTATTAATGTGGTATTGTTCATCTATAACAAGACCTTGGAGAGATACTCGCAAAGAAGGAATTTCTACTTCAATTGGTAGCACTAATTCTGTATAATAGACTAGATCAAATGGCATGGCTCATGTTGGTATTCAGATACTTGTTCTATAGGCACATAGTATCATATTTAATTGCAAATGTCAATCTCTGTAGACTTACTCATGGTTCTATGTCAGATTTTCAATATGTTCTTGTTCAAAGCCTCAGCTTATCCATTACCTTGAAGATAATAGATTGAAGATAAATGCTGAGTGATGTAAAACTGTGTACAAAGGTCCTCAATATCTTGATTTTTGAACTTTCCCCCACTATCTGTTACAATAGAAGAGGGTATCGCATACCTACAAATGATGTAGTTCAAGATGAACATAGCCACCTGTTTGCCAGTGGCTTTGATCAGTGGCACTTCTTCGACCCACTTAGTGAAATACTCAGTGTCTGTGATGATGAATTTGTGTCCACTTTAATAATTAGGATAAATGTGTCCAACAAGATCAAAGGCCCATTGCTGAAATGGCCAATGTCTTATAAAAGGTATGAGTTCTCTGGCTAGAGCATGGATAAGGTTTCCATGTGTTTGAAATTTGTGACATGTTTTAGCAAATTGCACGACATCTTTTTCCATTGTAGGAAAGTAGTATCCAACTCTTAAAATTTTCTTAGCCCATGAAAAGTCATTTGAGTGTGATCCACATACACCTTCATGAACCTCTTTTAATGTGCAGTCAGACTTTTCTTGTTCTAAACACCTAAGAAGAGTTCCATCAAGACCTCGTATATAGAAGTTAGTATTAATGAGGAAATAACATGATGTTGTCCTAATTAAAGCTCATTTTTCATTCCTAGATAGGTCATTAGGTAAGGTTTGATCCGTAAGATAGGTAGTTATTTTGGCATATCAGGATTGGTCTTGGGCATTTAAGTCACATATAATTTTTGATTCAGGTGTATCAAATGTGGGAAAGGATAACTCTTCCACCAAGAAGTCATAGAAGAACTGGTGTTCCTCCACTTGTAACATGGATGCTAGTGTAGCCATAACATCTGCTCAAAAAAGGTGAGAAATCCAGGGTTCAGCCCCACAGTGGGTGCCAAAAATGTGTGTATGTGAATATTATACTTGCAAGTTGCAACATAACACTTCAATATGTCATTATATTATTGGTTAGAACTATGAAAATTGAAGGAAAATCATAAGGGACCATCAAAATTGACATATTTCTTCCTATCCTAAGAAGAGTGTGATTTAAACCTATAATTGCCCTCAGATTACACATAAATGGATGACATATTCAATCCTAGAATGGAAGATTCAATGAGAAAATGAAGATAATTGTCATGGAAATTTCATTTTAGAGCACAAATGAAGATTATGTAATTATCTATGTAAGATTATGAACTAAAATGGACAGCATAAGAGTGCATTTAGAATTCTAGAAAATAGAGCAGCATAAGAGTATAATTGAAATTCTAAGAATTAGGGCCAATTGGGCTCAAAATTCAATCATTTTATAGAAGAATTTAGAGATCAGTGGTTAAGATGTATTTGTGAAGAGAGGTGGCGATTGAATCTTTGGTGATCCATGTGAGAGATCCTTGTGAGTGAACTTTCATTGGTTCATGGATTTACTTTCCATGTGCAAGTGATGAGTTGTAATTAGAGACTTTATTTAATTTCTTTTAATTAATTAATCTAGTTCCAAGGATTTAATTGTCTTATTTGATTTAAATAGGCCAAGGTGATTAATGTGAGTTAGTGATGAGATCACTTTGATTTTTAGGAAATTAAATTGATTTTAATAAATTATGCCAATAATTGAATAATTAACTTGACATAATTAGGGGTATGATTACACTTAAGGCAAATAGGGTATCTGGTTAGAGTAGACCAAATTAGGGTGGTTACATTTGCCCCACTTTGAATTGATGTGTGAGTAGCGCATTGATTCAAAGAATTTTTTATGTTGACTTCAAAAGGTTTTGAGAATTGCGCCCTTGATTGAACGAAATGGATGATGAGATCAGTCTCGAACTTGATTGAACTAAGATTGATAGTATTGACTTTGAACTTGATCGAACAAATGTTGATTAAGAAGAGATCTAAAGATATCAATACTGAACTTGATCGAACAAGAATTGATAATAATGAATCCAAACTTGATCAAACGAAGGTCAGTATGAAGTTGCTGAGAGCTATGAGGTATCAATTTTGAACTTGATTGAATGAGAATTGATAATACTGACGCCGAACTTGATCAAACAAAGGTCAGTATAAAACTGCTAAGAGCTTGATAAAGATCTGAGAGATTGTAGGCATAGATATACGACTTGTTTAGCACTGAATCCTTCTATCCAACAGTCCCAACTTGATCGAAGGAAACTACCATGCCCCTAGTCTTTTGACGATGAAGTCAGTTTTTCTTTTTGAGCACGAATTCGATTGATTTTAAGTGTGATCATTCCCCCTCAAGAATGAAATTGAAGGAAATAGAATAAAATCCCTCTGTAGAATGATAGATCAATAGAATAGATTGATTGGATCAAGAAAGAATCAATGAGAAGATGCGATGAAGAGAAAGTGTGTTAAGAGAAAACACAATATTACCAAGTCGACTACTTGAAAATGTAAATTTTGAGTGTGATAAAATGATGTATGACCAATATTTTTTTGTGTGATGTGCAATTTATTGGTAGAGAGCCCAGAAAACTGATTGCGTAAACCTGCGAATGATTTTATGAACATATAGAGCAATTCTGCATTTAGAGGAGATTGTTGTAAAAAATTTACTATGTTGTTGAAAACATCGTCTGTGCATTCGATTTCATTTATGATAGATCTAAGAAGAAAAAATTGAATTTTGATAGTCCGAGAAGAGTTCTGAAGATTTGAGCCAACTCAAAAAGGTCAATATAAGTCTCAAAAATCACTTTTTACCCATTCATTTTCACTTTCATCCATAGTAAATCCTTGAGCTCTACAGAGAAGATGGTGGTCCCCATGGAGAGACATCAATTTGAGCTATCATGTTGTCACCAGCACCCGGCCCACTATGCACTACCAGTGAGTACATTGAGACCTACCTTTTTACACTTTATGTTTTTCATTTTGGCTTTTTGCAGTAGTTAGGATCCTTTTAATTTTGAGTTGCATCCAATGTCCTAGATTGCATCTAGTCAATCTCATGTCACATATGGTTTTCTTGCAAAATTCCATATCGCATCTTGTCAAAACAGGATCACTTCCTGTTAGGCATCGGAGTGTCATTTGTAGTATTTTATGTCCATCTTTTGAATGGTGTCGCGTCTTGTGAGAACAGGGTCACATCTTGTATCCCATGTTGCATCCTATCAAAAAAGGATCATTTCCTAGAATCCCCATTGCATCTGGTAAATTTTGAATCGCATCTGGTATGCAAGATCGTACCTAGAAAAAATAGTGTTATTTTTAGTAGGAGTTATTTTATCCAATTTTGACTATTTTCCCTCTTTGTGAAGGCCAAAAATATTTAACTGATAGATTTTATGCATAGTTGCCTTAGCTAGGATACTGATGTAAACCTGTAATTGTGTGCTTGACAGATTTATTTCAAGGTTGTGTCATTTCGAGGTTCTCATCCTGCATGAGTCCTTGCATTACCACATTCTTTGGCCGATGTTTGGTTACAGATTATAGGATATCTTGGTTTAACCTCTTTGATAGATTTACTCAACATTAGGGTAAATTGAGGGTTGTTGACTGATCTTGCCGAGAGATGGCACTCAGAGCACAACACCTTCCATCTCCCAACTGGCAAGATGATAGTCACCCCGGAGGATGTGTGGCATATCATGCCTATTCCTATGATGGGACAGGAGGTTCAGTTTGAGTCATTCTCCACTGTAGTGATTGCATTTGCGTGAAGGTATTTTGCAGATCCATCCATAGTCTAGAGATATCTAACCTGGGACTATTCTGATGCCTCACCAAGTATTCTGATGCCTGACCAAGGACAACATGGGTTCATGTGCTACTGGGTAGAGAATTTGGAGTAGATGGGTGTCTCCACACATAGATTTGGCTGGGGGAGCTCCATACTTGCACATATGTATAGAGAGTTACACAAGATCGTGTACGAGTATTCCCGTAGCATGACTATTGGGATCCTAATTTTATAGATCTGGGCTTGGGAGCACATCCCAGTGACATAGCTGATTGTTGATAGGTAGAGGGAACCAAAGGACCCTTACATGTATATGTATTCAGGTTTCATCCAACACCCCCATTTGGGTAAGCTGGAATATTGACGACAAGTTTTTGATGATATTACAGTGGCCAAGTGGAGACCATACTTTAATTATGAGGAGTGGACCTCAGATAGGTGACAAATGTCATACTTCTTTCAATGCAGGTATTTGATCAGCCAGACATGATATATTGTAGAGATATTCATTGTTACCCGTGTCCTCAAACAGTTTGGCTAGATTTAGAGCATGTTTCAGGATTTGACCACTTACACTCGGATCCGTGATGAGAAGCCATAGTGGGAAGCTTGCTTATGATACGAGACTACACAAATTGAGATTGGTTAGATGGTTACAAAAGGATGGGATTATCTTTTAGATGTATTTAATGCTGGGTGCACTAATGTATATCTTGCACATCTTTTACATTTTCCATTTCCTCAATTCAACGCACCATATGAGGTAGCACCTCATATAGAGGATGCATTAGATTATGATCCTGCAAATGATGGAATCATGAGAGGTAGAGGTGGAGCTAGGAGAGATGGGAGGGGTGGAGGTGGTAGGGATGGGAGAGGTGTTGGTGGCAGAGATGGAAGGCGCCCTCCCCAGACAGAGGTCAAAGACATGGTCGTGATGATAGGGGAGATGATGGGGATGACATGAGTGGTGGTGGAGTGGGTACCAGTGGGGAGGATAGACAGACTCCATTTAGATTCATGCCTCAATGCATGGATCCACATCCTTTGCTTACTAGGAAACATAAACAACAGAGATCTTCAGGGCAGGGGCCTAGTGGGGGAGGTGGACCTTCAGAACAGGATCCTCCTAGGGATATAGGAAGGGATATCAACAGGAACAAAGACCCTTTATCACAGCTCCAAAGAGAGTGAGAGCATCTCAGAGCTAGGATTACCAATTTAGAGACATTGTTGGTTGATAGAGATAGACAACTCGAGAGATTGAGATCTGAGAGGGATCAGGAGGGTGATAGACTCAGAGTAGAGAGAGATGTACAGGCACACACAACTAATCATCAGGGGTAGAGAGATGCATATTATTTTTCCTTGTATTGCACTATATTTCCATAGACTTAGAGAACACCTTTGTATTCTACTGTGGCTTAGCAGTTAGAGGGAGCTATGCCTCCACCATCTTAGCATCCAAGAGCTGATGCACCACCTCCTCCTCCTCCTCTGGATCAGGGAGAGGGTGGCAGTAAGACACAATTTGTAATTATATCTAAGATTTTTTGTATATTGATCCTTCTATGATCATCCTTTGTACTACAGACATTTGATACATGTGTATATTCTTTATCATGATATCGTTGATACTTGTTGTAGACATTTCCACATTTTTGATATGATATTCACTGATATATATATCTGAGATAGCTGCTTCTGATTTTGATATGCTCATGTTGGTTCTCTTTATTGATAGATGATTAGATTGATGCACATTATAATTATGTACTTGGTCTTTGATGATTTAGAGATAGATTCATGTGATGACATCAATTATGCTCTTTGGCTATTACTAATATATAGATGTGTTTGGATGATTCTAGATGAATATGTAGATGTATGTTTTTGAGATTTTCTTGATGCAAATATATGTATGGATGCACTTAGGATGTAATAATGCAATACTTGAATGCTTTAATTTTGTATTTTATCTTTTCCCATTGTGAATGCAATGGATATGCAACAACATGAATATATCAGTAACATAGATGAAGTAGTCAAACTTGGATTTCGAAAGAACAAAGAAATAATTTTGAGATCAAACCCTTATGTTGTTTAAAAATGAATCATGCATGTAGTCTTAAATACATCTAAATGCAAACTTCTAGGACTGTCACTAATTTGTGTACATTTTAGCATTTTATCATCATTGGATGTTTGTGTAACGGACATCATTAGACAGTACAACTGTCAATAATACCCATAAAGTATCATGAAATTATTAATACTATGTTTATTGGATGCAATGTTGAAAATAAACCTAAGCATCAAGGCATAGAGGTCAGGATGACTTGTCAGTTATCTCCTTTTTCTTTAAGAATCATCTTATGTTCATGTGTAATATAAGATATGTAACCCACAATGAACTTCAATATTCATATCCTTGCGTACATAATATTTTGTACACCTTACTTAGAATTTGATTAGAAACAGATAGGGAATTTGGTTCAATCTCACCTTAGTTTACACATAACAAGGATCGAGATATACACGGATATCCACTCATGTTGGGAGCTCTTACCATAAACATCCAAGTTAGGTGAAATATATAGGATCATTGAAACAATCACCATACACATAAAAAAAGAAAAACAAAACCTTATGTCTCCTGTCCTTGCGACTCTTTGTCTTTGAATAGACATCATGGAGTAACTCGGAAGACATGAAAAGAAAAAATTGATAATCAGTCAAAGAAATTTATAACTGCTTACATGCCCCTAGTTTGAAACATCATTAGAACATAAAAAGAGTCATAATCGCTCAAGATCATTCTATATGTACTTATGTGGTGTTCAGGAACATCATTGATTCATTTTTCAATCACAATAGATAAATCATGAATCACAACTTGGAATTTTAAGCAATATGTTTTTATGTCTGAGTAAGTCAGATAAATTTTTCATAAATTGTAATCCAATGTAGTGTTAAGGAACACTGTTTGATTAAAGTGTTGAGAAACACTAGTATGATGTCAATTATAGGTAGGTGGTGTTTAAGAAACACCTTTGTTTTTTATAGTGACGTTTTGGTTGAAGTATAAATAAATATGATTTGTAGTGGCAAACAATCCTAGATAAGGATCTAGGACAACCTAGCAAACGCTAACCGAATATGCTAGCAGAGGTGCCACCAGTGCAGAATGACTATCCCTAAGATGCAAATGCAGACAAATCCTAGGCAACGATAAGATATTCATGAGGAAATCAGAGTCAACCGACAACAAAGGTGTGATCGTGAAGGCTTAGTGTCAGTAGTGCATTGATAGATGGTGCATGGAGTACAAGTGAAGCCTGTTTACCAATTTTTCACCACTCGGCAAAGATTTTATTTTTTCTACCAAGACACATGTTTGCTACATTTTTGCCAAGGCACTTTTTCTATTTTTCAATTTGTTTGTACTTTCTTCTCTTTTTCTCTTTTTTTTGGTTAGTATCAAGGCACCTATTTTCTAGGTTTTCACCAAGAATACTTTTTTTCAGGACTATTTCCACTGTTTTTAACTTTCTTTAGCATCAATTTTCTAATTTTTTTGGTATTTTTTGAGAATTATTTCCACTATACAAGCCATTCAACTAGATGTCAAGCATAGAACACTTCAAGTGTAGGGTATTTATGGGATGAGGAAGTACATCTCCCTCAGGTGTAGATAATTGATAAGTTCTTGTCCCAAAAAAAAATTTAATAAAAAAAGGCCCCATCCCGTTGGGTTCAAACTTGCTTTTTTGTTCTCTATTTGGCTGATTTTTAGGATTCTCTCTTAGAAAGAGATTCCCAACTTGAAATTGGTGTGGCTTTACTTTCTTGTTGTAACCTTTTGATATTTGTTTCTCGTATATTTTGAGATGATGGAATTCTTGTTTCTTGTGCTCATTTAGTAGTTATAGTGCATGTACGCTATCAATGTGGTATTGTTCATCTGTAACAAGACCTTGGAGAGATATTTTCAAAGAAGGAATTTCTACTTCAATTGGTAGCACTGCATCCACTAGTACATTTGACCTTATTTTTCAACCAAACAATGCGACCAACAAATAAAAAGGGTTTTTTTGGTTGGATTATAGAAGGAAAGCTTTGATTTTTTTTTAATCCATACCCGTGTTGGTCAAAATTTCGACCAACACGGGCATAAATTAAAAACAAAAAGGTTTCACATTTCATTTTTTAATGCATGGCGAATTTGATCAAGGGCGGAGCGGGAAGGAGGAAGCACTATTTGGGAAAGCACTATTTGGAATACACTATTTGGAGAAGCACGACGAATTTGATCAAGGGCAAAGCGCGAAGGAGGAAGCACTATTTGGGGAAGCACTGTTTGGAATACACTATTTGGGGAAGCACAATGAATTTGATCAAGGGAAAAGCACAAAGGAGGAAGCACTATTTGGGGAAGAACTATTTAGAATACAAAAGATTCACAGTTTGGAGTATGTTCCTTTTGTCTTCTCTTGTTCTATTTGTTGCACTGTCGTTCTTGTGATGAATAGATAGCTTATTAACCCTGCAAATTCATTTATACATCTTCGTGGTGAAATTATTTTTGATGCATCCTCGGTATTTTTCATTCATTTAAATAGTTTATGTGTTTCATTATATTAGTCTTCTATGAACTGTTAGATGAATTAACATCCACTGCCAGTCCATTGATGCACACTGTCCTCCCGAATTCATTTAATCTGTTTCAACCTAGTTTGTATTTTCACCATTGGATTTTCCATGCCACTGGATGAAAATAAAATTAGGGAAATATGCTTTAATTCATCCAACACTTAGAGCTTTGGAGGTTTCCGAACCACTTCAAGTTTGATTCCCTAGGCTAATCGAGTTTAGCATGTTTAGCCAGTGGGAGAAAGAAGGAACAAAAATCTACAGTCGGTGGTGGACAGAGGTCAAGGAGTCGACCATGCCAAGAAATTAGAAGGCCATAGAAACTTTCCCAATCATCTGTGACTATTCCAAACACCCAACTTCAAACTAATCCATTAAACCTGAATCTAGCTTGATCACCTAGGGTTTGTGTTGAACTAGTTTGAAGTTATCAGGATAGAATCGGTCACTCACTATTTGGACTGTGAAGTGGTGATTGTAGAAGATTGAGACCAAAACATAAAAGATATCTGGGGAGTATTATCAGAGTATTCTATGTTAATCAGTTGCAATAGGGAATAACAGAGTTTCTTAGAAGGCAATTGGTGGATAGGATAGTTCCCTGAATTTGGAGGTATTCGAAGACTAAGGAATTTG
>MU227433.1:1563835-1585034 GCA_018584345.1 Thuja plicata | reverse complement strand
CATCTATTTGCTACCATCCTTGAATCAGCCTCCTTCTTAGACTGTCAATAGGCTTTAGGAAAATCTAATGCTACTTTCATGAATCAACCTTTTTGGCACTCCTTGGGATGTACCTCAATATATAGAAAACTATTAAGTCCTTCTCTATTAAGAGACTTGATGCTTCAATGGTTAAACTAAAACATAATGACCTGTTTCTAATACAACTTAAATTGTAGATTTTCAAATATATTTAAGTACATTACCTCTCTGATCAATGTATCAAATCAATTGTTTGTGCTCCACACTTTCTGCTCTATGATGTGCTTCACTGTTCATTGGTGTGTGGAGAATTTTTTAGCTCTCCTTCAGCTTGATTGATTAGAACTGTATGAAGTTATCCTTCATCAATTTCTCTTCAGCATCCTCTTTCTATTCACTCCCCCTTTTCATGATGATACAGAAATGAATTAAGCTTGTCTCTTATATAGACATGATATTCACCATTTCTTGATTCTTGATTCTTGGCGTGAAAAACAATCCAACCAATCTGATTTAAAGCATAACTCCTTATTTATCTCGTAGTTATCTTTATGCCAACTGTACAAATTTTCTTTAAATCAATCACTTAACTCTGGTCAAATAAAATAATGAAAACAACTAGTTAAGTCTATCTTTAGCTCTTGCTAGTTAGATATTTTGTCATTTTATGAACTCTTTGTTCTATCGGTCAACTCTGTAGTTAGTCGTCGGTGACAACTGCCAGTTCTGTTGGTGTGACTCGAGTCAACTTTGCGATCTCCATCCATTAGGCATCATTGGATTTTACTCATCGATCAGTTATGTTCTCAGCTCGTTGGGCATCCTGTGATTTTGCTTCATCAGGAAATACTATCTTCTGCTCATCGGGTATCACTGTGACTTTGGTTCTTTGGCTTTACCGATGGTGTGCACTCCATCGATGTTATCTGTCACTTAGTGAATACTTGAATTTTATGCATTGCTGAAAGCATAATATTTTTTCCATTGATTCTCTAAAGTCTTTGACATTATATACATGACCGTATAGATGATATCAATTTGACATCAATGATAATACAAACCATTAACTGATTTAATGTCTTGCATTATCTTCAACTTAACATTATCAAACATTTAATCAGTTACATATCATCACAAATTGCAAAGGAGTAGCAGGTTGGTTTTCTGAGGACACTCTATGGAGCTATCCTCTCATTCTAGGGCTTCTTTGCACAAGGGTTTCTTCAATCTCGACATCCTTTTTCTTAATAGCCTTCTTCGGCTTCTCTGCTACAGGAACCAACTTCCTTTTCTTCCCCTTTGAAGCATTAGGGGTTTGTGGCTTAGTTGCAGGAATGGAAGTTTCTCACTCTAATTTCCATTTTTCTTTGGTTCGGAAAGAAGTGGGTACATTTCTCTCGTGAGAAATTAAAGGCATACTTTCTTGCAGATTTTTAGTTGCTGCCCCCTGGGTATCATGCTCAATAGCTAGGTCAATTGGTATTGCATCATCATGACTAGATTGCACATTAGGGTTAACCTGTGGTTGTAGGATTTTATGCTGGAAAAATTCTGACCATGCCATGGGAGAGGCATCCCTAAGATATCTTTCTATTAACAATTTAATTAGGGCATGGTGGGTGAGAGAATTGACATTTCCTTTTTGGGTCTCCTCAGCATTGATGCATAGCATATTGAACAAGAAATTGGGGACATTTACTAGAAGATTATGTCTTACATAACTCACTAATTTAAAATGATGTGCATGCAAATTGGAAAATCTCCCTTCACATATAAAATACCTGATAATATGTGTAGCCAACTCATTATATGGCGGAGGGATAGACATTCTTTTGCACCCTTGTTTGTTAATCTCCAGTTGAGGGTCCTGTGATAGGGTAAACTCGGCCCTATCTGATCTGACATCATGAACATTAGGGTAGTGTTCTCAAATCATTGGTAATCTAGTAACTTATGTTATCCAATGCTTTTTGGTGACCACTGTCAATCCCCATATAGTTGCTTTCCCTACTTCAAATGTACTTGCAAATTCAGCTGCTGAGTTTTCCTCAAATTATGTTAGCTTTAAGAAATACCCTAACCAGCCACATGCATTAAACCTTCTTACCCCTTCAACATCTGAAATTAACACACCATGTACTACTAGCTCGTGTCTCTACAACTAGCCTCCCATCTGTGCTTGCTAATTTTCAAATTTTTCTGCTCTATAGTAGATAAATGCCTTGTTCCTTGAATTTTAGACTACTCATTTTTGAAAAACTATGGGCTTCCTTCTAAATTCCTCTGTTATCCTTAGCATGAACAATGGTGATGTATTTTAACAAGATAAATTATAGTTTTTACTATGGTTGCCACCTAATTTAATTATAAGTCACATCAGGTCTGACAATCAGAGATAATTTGGGAAAAATGGTACGACAGTTGTGTGATATAGAAATGGACTTTAATGAGACAAAGGCAAAGTACAGATTTGAGGTGACATAAAATCTTTTAGGAGTAAATAGAAATGACATTTTAGGAGTTAATACACTTCCTCCCCCCTAAGAAACATTGACAAGTGTCCACTCTTGGCATACTTGGCACGAGGAATGGAACTAGCTTAATGTCGTAATGATATATTTATTCCAGTACTAGATATAATCACCAAAATCTATGCGCTAAAAATGGAAAAAAAAATTAAAAATCTTGTACCTATCATTCAATCTTTACATGTTCCAGATAAATGTGGCAAGAGTGGAATGAAAGTGGTGGCAGTTTGCGTTAGCGTACTCGGCTCTTATTGAAAGCAATGAAAGGAAAGGTTGATGGCGTGGAGGGTGGGTGGGTGGAAGATAAAGAAATGAGATGAGTTGGAAAGAGAAAGTAGGAAGTGAATGGAGGAATGAACTTCATGAAACACAAAGTTTTTATTATGGACATGCTCAATGGAATTCTATTGAAGAGCTGCAGGAAGAAGGTTTGCACCCTCTGCTGCAGGAAGTGTTACCTGTTGCTAATTTGAAATTTGTTGTCTGAATTGTTGCACGAAGTCTTCTTTTGTTTGAAGTTGGTGATACAACTTTAGCCGATATCCATTGACTAATAGCTTGAAATGAACTGAGTCAATTGTGGTCAACTAGATGGCTCCATTTGTGAAGACATGGTTTATTTCATATGGCCCCAACCATCATGTCTGTAGCTTGCTTGCTATTTCTTTGAATCTTGAATCATATAGTAATGCCCAATCGCCAACTTTAAATTGTTTGTTCTTAATATGTGAGTCATGCCACTTTTTCCTTTGTTTTTGGACTATTTCAGTGCACTCCAGGGAAGACTTGCACATTTCATCCAAGGAATTGAGATGTAGCAATCGCTCTTTCTATGCTGCGGGAAGATCAATATTTAACTCCAATGTTATCCACAAATTTTTGTGTTCAAATTCAATGGGTAGCATGGCTGCTTTTCCATATAACAGCACAAATGGAGTAAACCATGTAGTTATTTTCCAGGTTGTTCTATACACCTAGATGGCTTCTGATAGTCTGTCGCTCCAGTTCTAATGATGCAAATGAACTATTTTTGTTAAGATGGCTTCTATTTCCTGATTTGTAACTTCAGCCTGTCCATTGGCCTGAGGGTGATAAGGGCTTGCCTTCCTATGTCTGATATTATATCCTTTCATGAGCTCTGTTATTAGATTGGAAGTGAATTGGGTACCTTAGTCAGTTACAAGTTCTCTCAGTACTCCATATCTGGTGAAAATTTCATCATACAAAAATTTTCCAACCTTATGATCCTGGGCATGTTTCATAGCTTTTACTTCAACCCATTTGGTAAAATAATCAGTGCACACCAGGATGTAAGACTTCCCATTGGATGGAGGATCTATTGGGTCAATGAAGTCCATGTCCTATTTGTCAAATAGAGTTACCACCACCTATGGATTTAGGGGCATTTCATCTTATCTGGTTGGTCGACCCATTCTCTAACATTTGTCACTTTTCCTTGTGTAGCTGGCTACATCCTTGTGAAGTGTAGGCCAGTAATATCCAATTGTTAAAATCTTTTGGGCTATTTTTTTTGCTGAAAAGTGTCCTCCACATGGCTCATTATGACATGCATGGAGAATTTCATGTGTCTCATCTTCTCGCACACATCTTTGCATTACTTGATCAGGTCCAGTGTAAAATATTATGTTATCAATCCAAGAGAAATTAAAGCTTTTCTCGACAAGTAGTCTCCTATCCTTGTAAGAAAAATGTGTTGGCATTTTGTTAGTTGTAAGGTAATTAGCTATGTCAGCATACCATACACTTTGGATAGCAATATGAAACAAATGCTCATCTGAAAATGCATCATCTATTAGAGTAGTATCTTCTTCAACATGGTTAATTCTGGATAGATAATCAACTACTACATTTGCCTTGCCAAGCTTGTCAACTATAGTAATGTCAAATTCATGCAAAAGAAGAAGCCATCTTGCTAACCTGCCTATAATGGCAGGTTTATTCATGAGAATTTTTATTGCTGCATGGTCAGTATGAACAAAAATAGGATAGCCAATTATGTAATGATGGAATTTGTTCAAGAAATAAACTACTGCTAGTAATTCTTTCTCAGTCACTGTATAGTTTAACTCTGGTCCATGGAGGCTCTTGCTAATGTAGTAAATTGCATTCTCTAGATTACTAGACTTTTTTCCTAGGACAGCACCTATTGCGTAGTCTAAAGCATCTACATAAATGTGAAATGGCAAAGACTAGTCAGGGCCCCTAAGTATGGGTGCAGTTGTCAACAGTGACTTAAGCTGCAAGAAAGATTCATCACATTCATTTGTCCAATTAAATTTGGCCTCTTTGGTAAGAAAAGTATACATAGGACTAGCTATTTGACTAAATTTTTTGATAAACCTCGTATAGTAGCTCACATGACCTAGGAAAGACCTAACATCCTTTTTCTTTTTAGGAATAGGTAGTGTGAGAATTACCTCTATTTTCGCAGGATCTACCTGAATTCCAGCTTCGGAGATAAAATGTCCGAGCACTGCACCTTCCTACATCATCATGAAGCATTTCTCACTGTTGAGAGATAATTTTTGTTCCTGACGTCTGATTAATACTCTTTCCAAATTCTTTAGGGCTTCCTCAAAGGTGACACCAAATGTAGTAAAGTTGTCCATATTTATCTCCATACAATCATGTGATATGTCAGCAAAGATGTTGATTACAGCTCTCTGGAAAGTAGCTGGTGCATTGCATAAGCCAAATGGTAATATAGAATAAGCATATGTGCCCCAGGGGCATGTGAATGTAGTCTTCTCATGATCTTCTGGAGCAATGTTGATCTGGTTGTAACCGTTGTATCCATCCAGAAAGGAGAAATATTTCTTACTAGCCAGAGTGTCCAGGACTTGATCAATAAAGGGTAAAGGAAAATTATCCTTCTTTGTGGCATTATTCAACTCTCTATAATCCACACATATTCACCATTTCCCTCCTTTCTTAGGTACAATGACCAAAGGTGACACCCACTTGCTATTAGAGATTGGATAGATCAAACCAGTATCTAGTAATTTTTGTAATTCAGTTTTAAATACTTCTCTCAATGTTGGGTTTATCCTTCTTTGAGGTTGACGGAGTGGTAAGCTTCCATCATTAATGTAGATCCTATGGGTGCAGAGTTTGGGGTTTAGACCTAGCATGTCTCCATAATCTCAAGCAAAGGTTTTCTCATGCTTACGCAAGAGTTTGGTTAACAATGTCAATTATGGAGGTGGCAACTTGTTGTTTACATGGAGATTGTGACTAGGGTAAATTTCCACATTAGTTTTTGGCTCTACCATTGACATCTCAGGGACTGGGCTTGTAGCTACTTCACATGGAAATAATTGGCTAATTATTTTAGGGCTTGTTGGAAAGACACAGTCCTCATAGGTACATAGCTATAAAATACAACTTTCAGAAACATCCTTTGCTACTACACACTCATTTGTAAGAATACTCTGTATTACATCATCTTCCTCTTGCATTTTCAGAAAATACTGTCTATGCATCATCATAAGCTGGGCAACAGAGTTGACCTCTTCTTCCTCATCCCCTAGTTCTAGCCAAATAGGATCTCTCAAGTCTGGCTGAGGCTGGGTAGGAGGATAGAGTGCTAGCTTCTTTATTGCCTAAACATTTGAAATTGTCATACTTCCTGATCTGCAACTAATTTTTGCATCATTGGTGGCTAACCAAGGTCTCCCTAGGATGACTGGATAGCCAGCAAAGTTTTCTTTTGGTGGTAAGATGAGAAAATTAGCAGGGTATTCCCATGCGTCTAAGGTGACTACCACATCTTCTATAAGAACATCTAGAGTGACTGTTGAACTATCAACAATTTGTAACACTATTGGAGTTGTTCTCAAGCCCTTTATACTTATTTTGTGCATTGTATCTTTGGTCATTACATTTATGAATGCTCCCAAATCAACTAAAGCATTTTTAACAGATTGTCCATTAACTATCAAGTCAACTACTGGACTTCCAGGGTCTAAATACTTGGGTATAACTACCTTGCCCAACATGATATCCGTAACTTGCCCTATTACATGAACTGTTTGAGGGTCCTTCTTTTTCCTTCCAGGCTTTTTAAGGCATGTGTCCTTAATAGCTTTTCCATAAATAGGAACCTCTTTGATAGCTTGAAACTGAGGATTTGGAGGTGCATATTTTTTAGCTTCTCAAGAATGTCAAACAGCATTTCTTCTTTGGATATAGGCTTTTCTATGGTGATTCTTTATGGAAAAGGAGGGTCAATTGAGGTTTTAACATCAATTTTGCTAGATTTTTGAGTTGATTGGGTGGTATCTTGCAATGTAGCCTCTGGAAGAGGTGCTAATGCTGTAGGAGTGTTTGCAAATTCTGTGATAATAGGATGTTTGGGTGCAGGTAAAGTAGTACTAGACCTCAAATGGATATCAGATATCTCTAGTGTGTAGGCAGGATATTGTTGTGTATCAGTGGTATATATTGGCTATTGTTGTTTCTTTCTATTTGGATTTGGTTGCGACTGAGCAGGTAATTGGGTTTGCTTTGGATTAGGGCTAGTGGCTACAGGAGGTGGCATTATTGTAGGAGGAGGGACTCAAGGTGGCAGTTGTGGAAAAGCAGGATTTGGGTTAGGCCACTGTGGAGGCCCCCTCCATTGGTTATTTTGGTGCCAATTTTCTTGTGGTGTTGCCATTGATTTTTCTAGTTGGGCCACTGATTATTTTGTTGATTAGGCCATTGGTTATTTTTCTGGTTAGGCCATTGGTTATTTTGTTGATTAGGCCATTGGTTATCTTTCTAGTTAGGCCATTGGTTATTCTAGGCTGGCTGAGAGTACTGAGAAGGATTCTGATAGCTTTGGTTTTTCCATTGACAATTGTAAGGATTTGAAAATTGTAATGGGTCCTGAGGCATACCTTGTCAAGAAGCCCATGGTCGACATTGAGCAAGGACCAACACTTTCTCGTTGTCTCCTTCTATCTTCATGTACTCGGTAGGAAAATGTTGATTTTCCAGGTTTGCCACCAGCTTGCATCCGCAGTCTTTCTTTTGTTTACAGCAATGAGGACAGTACTCAGCTAACTACAATTTAGCGTCTACTTGTTTCTTCTTGGTAGTCATGGTGTTGAGATGCATAGCAACATCATTAATGATGTCTTTCTTAAAGTCCACTAGAAAATTAGATATCTCCAACTTGGAAATGTCTGAATTGCTCCCTTTAGTGACTATAGACCAATATCCTCTGCTTTTCTTCCTAGTTGATCTGGAGTAGTTGAGATAGATTTTATTGAGTTCATCCCAAGAAGATTGGGATATGTCCCCACCAGCCATGAGGTCCAATGCTTCCAAACAACTTTTGTTCACTCCTCTTAAGAAGACTAGTTTCTGTGAATCCTCCACTAGAACATGTTGAGGATTCTTCTGCATGGTGTATAAGAAATGTGAAACATAGTCCTCCAAGTTTTCATCCTCCTTCTGCGACATTCTAAAAATGTCATCTCCCCTTGGGTCACTTCCCTTGCAATATTATTTGTATTTCTGCAGAAACAGAGTCTGCATCTCATCCCATGTGCCTACTGCATTTGCTCCTAAGCCCATAAACCATCGTAAGGCTGACTCTTTCAGTGTTTCTGGAAATAATTTGAGTTTGTGGGAATCATTTTTATAGTCAAAGCTTTGACAGAGGATGTTTAACTCGAACAAAAAGGTGTCAGGATCCTTGGTTATCAGCCCATAAAACTTTGGAAGTGCAGCAGAGGGTATTATTTTGAGATTGGCATTGTTTATAAGGCTTGGTAGAGGAAACGGGAAAGTAGGTTGTGCCATTACTAGAGGAATTGGGAGTTGGAGTTGTTGTTGGAAAGGAATATTAGCCACAGGATTGTTAACAACAGGTGCATTTGGGTCAGAATTATCAAGAAAGCTAGTCAAGATTTCAGTGAAAGGCCGAAGACCACAGATATCAAAAGGCTCTACTCCAGCAGAAGATATTGCAGGAATCTCGGGACTTGCGTCAACAAAAGGTAACTCAACTTCTTCAACTTGTTCGTTCAAATTTGCAAACTCTCCTAGAAGAAATCTTCCATATTCGTCTCTTCTTCTTCCCCTTTGATGCATGCAAATGAATTCTTCACACTGGTGAAGCAAATTTAAAACTACAACCACTAAAAAATAGCTTAGAAATGAAAAATGACTCAGAAAGTTTCTTAGCTTGACACCATCCCCGACAGCGACGCCAAAAATGAACTGCCTCACAATAGGTGCTTAGTAATCATGCCCAAAGCCTCTCTTAGGAATAGTTTATTCAATCTAAGGATCACTTCTCCCACCATGAGGTGCATTTAGTTTGTCAACCCAGGGTTGTATGCTTGAAATGGTACGACACAGTATGTGCACTAAGTTCCTTAAAGAGTTAGTCTACCTATGCTACAGGAAAGTAAAATACATGAAAGGAATCTATACTAGAGCTACAGGAAAGGAAATACACCTCTTCCTTACTGAAATGAATGCTACAAATTGCAAACAATACTTAAGCCTATTCTTTCAACCTAGAGCATTCACTATAACTATCCTTACAGGTGCTGTAGGAACATTCACAAAGTACAATGCTGCAGGAAGAAACTATAATCTTCTATCTAGAATGCTAGAAATGTAGGAAGTAAATCTATTCTACTTCTACTCTAATCCACCTCCCAAGTGGGCCCCCTTGGTCAGCTTCTGCTAATCTATGAACATAGAAGATAAACCAAAAGTCACTTCATTATATTCCAAGGACTGATTACATGAGAATGGTACGTAAAACTGAAAAATGAACTTGTTGTGCAAGATACAATCAGAACATTGTATTCCAAAATCTCTGAACTTACAAAATAACAGTCTCCTCCCTATAAATAGAGGACCGACTCCTTTATTCTAAAACAAAAAAGGAACCATCTAACTAAAACTACACCAGAGAGAAAAAATAGGAAACGCAACAGCCCGCGACATATGCAATGAAGTCTGGGCGACCAAGTCAACATGCTGGAAGTGCGGAGGGAATATATCAGCGCTACATTCATGCATTTCTGAAATAGTGGCTCCTCTTTTGTAGTAGCTGTGTCTTTTGATGCCATGATGATTATCCATTCACAGGTGGTCTTTATCGTTCTCTTTGAATGTTGTCGACCACTCCCAAGTGGCTCCTATTTCCTGGCAGGTTAGTTATCATGCAAAGATATCCATAGAAGTAGCTTAATCAAATTGATCCAGATATTAGAACACACATTCTGATTATTATATGAAATACTGCAACATATATATAATATTGGCACAATATGACATATCTATTCTACCCATAGGTTTAATGGTTCTATCTGTACTTTGATATAAGTTCAACTGATTATAAGTCCACGAATTGTTCTGGTAATACTTAAAAATAGAGTATAAAGATTAATATAATAGAGATAGTAAATAGTCTCATCAATAACCAACTTGGATACTCCATTAAAATGTGAAAATACTGTCGAAGTAAAAGCTATGGTTGAAAAATGTAACACTAAGAGTTTTCAAGTGAAGAATATATTTGTAGGCGTTGAAGGAGAGAGGGCTAAAAAGAAGAGAAAGGAAGGATTATATGCATTCTTTTTTATTGAAGTTAATATAAACTTGGACCTCTCTTTCTTGTCAAGTTATTTTCCTCAAAGATTTTCTCCTCGTACACATTGTGTTCTATATTATTATTTTTTCCAATATTTCTTTGTATTGCTAATTTTTTTCTTATAGTCTTCAGTACGAAGTAAAAATATTTTTGTGCATGACAAAAAATTGACCATGATGTCTTATAAGTTACCCTTAAAATAATTGATATAATTTATTAAAACTAATAGTCATAAATTTTAAGATATAAATTGTTGTAATAAAATTAACAAGGCATAGATAAAGTTGATTACAAATATTAGATAAGCTAATGCAAGGCTAAATCATTTGAAAAAACTATTATAGTCATAGATGTTTCCTATTTGTGTAATTTATAATATCATGTCAATTTCAAGTTACTTTATCATTTATGATGTTTATTCCCACTTAACTAGAATCTAACTTGACTTATTAAGATTTATAATTTCAATGCTTGAGATCATCATGTAATACCTATAGTTAAATTCTATAAAATAGATTCATTATATTGTCTGCTAACTTCTACAAACTAAAACAATGTATCTTGCAAACCCAAACTTTGCTCAAATTGCCTTAAAAATGCTTTTCAATCTTTGAGAAATTTTCTACATTTCTTTACGATCTTCCACCCCTCTTGATCATCAGGAAATGCGGGATAGTATTTTTTTCAGTGATTAATAAAGAGTTAAAGCCAGGGTTTCTCTCACATGAGGGCCTCAAAGCTTACTAAATGCATTGTTCCACATTTTGTTAGCAAGATGTCATGAACTCGAACACCGAAGTAGGTGGAAAGTAGGATTACGAGTGGACAAGTATGCATAATTGAAATTAGTTTTTTCTTGCCAATGTACATTTTTTATTGTCGATAAAAACTAGTTAGGAATGATAAAAATAGTAGGTTTTTTTTAGGAAGAACATTTATATTGTCCTAACTGCTCAAGTGGAATTAAAATTCTATAATTGTAATTGGAGAATATAAGCCCGTTTGGTAGCTGGAGTATGTCTAGAATCAGCATTATCTAATTCCTAGTTTTGCTTCTTTCATGTTTGTATCCATCCAAAATAATTGGAATTGGAATTTCAAAATTTCAATTTTGCTCCAAAATGGACATATGCATCTTCCACCGAAATAGGTGGAATTGGAATTTCAAATTCCAATTCCAATTTTTATAAAACCAAATTTAATATGTCATCGGGTCCGTGACTTCTCCAAACCAAGTTCAATAATAAGATTTTGAAATTTATAAGATATTTTTTTCGAAATTAATAAGTTTTTTTATTAATTAATAAGATTTTTATTTTCAAAATTAATAAGATTTTTATTTTCAAAATTAATAAGATTTTTTTTTCGAAATTAATAAGAGTTTTTTTTTTTAAATTAATAAGATTTATTTTTCAAAATTAATAAGATTTTTTTTCAAAATTAAAAAGATATTTTTTTTCAAAATAAATAAGATTTTTTTTTCGAAATTAATAAGATTTTCAAAAGTCATAAGCCAATGAAAGTAATATAATTAATAAGATTTTTTTTAAACTCATACAAAAGTTAGCAGTTGAATGTATTTCATTAGGGGTTACAATTTATATGATTTTTTTCATTAAAATGTTACAGGGATTGTGGTACTAACAAAAGCACAAAGTAGTCGTATGCTCTATGTATGCAGGATCCACAGACAAAAATGAGACTTGGGGCATGAAAGAACGTGAAATACTCGTCAGACTATAAATTTATAACACTATATTTGCATTATGTAAATGGGGAATGCCTCATTCATCTATTTGTAATCTCATATATGTTTTATGTAATGAGGAATGCCTCATTCATTTATTTGTAATCTTATTAAGTTTTCTTTTGGGGCTAGACTGAAGGTTTTTGCCACCCGGCTCTTTCCTACCAGTGCCCCTAGTGCAGTGGGTTATAGGCAGTATTTTGAAAAAAAAAATTAATAAAATCAATGGCTTGTTTATATTGATGACATGTGTATTTTGGTGTTTTTTATTTTATAAACTTGTATAGAAAAATATAAAAAATATTGTACAAAATGTTAAAATTTTAAAAACTTATAAACATAATTTTATTTTAAAAACTATAAAATTAACCTTAATCAAACAAATTTAAAAAAACTGCTATTAAAAAACTCCTACAAAATGTTAAAAAGATAATTATATTTTTTTTTTTTAAATTAAAAATTAATTGTATTCAAAGAAATTAAGAAATAAACAATTTTAAAAAATCCTTATTCATTTCATATTCTAATTCCAGATTGTGGCACCCATACGTAGAAAATGCATCTTCTCAGTCATCTTCTGGGTGAACCAAACGGGTCCAGCCCAAATTCCTAAAATCATTTTCAGGATAAGTATCTTCCAGAATTGACATTATCCAGCATTTGGTATTCCAGCAACCAAACGGGCATTGAGGTGATACAAAGAAGTCAACATAAAGCATTTTATAGGTCTCGTATATATTTGTGTAATGTATTTACTTATTTAGTAGCCTTCATATATGTTTAGTTTAAGTGATGAATATCATCTTATGATAATTTTGCACAAACTTATAGGTGAATATTTCTATACTCTATATAAAGCAATTTATAGGTCACTATAAAGCAGTCTATTATTCTCATTTTACATATATTTGTGTGTATTATTTTATTTTTTTGATAGATTTGATTTGTGTTTTATCTTGATATGTAATTGATTTGATATCTTATGATAGTTTGACACAAACTATAGTAAGATTCCTATGTGAAAGTCATAAAATTGTGCTAACTAATTTTCTAGAGAAACATATGAAAACATGATCAAAGAAGATGTACAAAGAGAAGAATTAAAATATTTACATACATCAATTTTGATTTTGCTTCATAAATTTGATTGTCAAGGACATTTTCTACTTTCAATAGTAGGGACCAAGACAACTAATTGCACGTACTATCTTAATATTTATAATTTCATTATCTACTATTTAGTCAAGGTCAATTGTACTCACTTATGTACATTTATTAATTATCTTTATCTTTAATATAAACATTCAACAATAATGCTCCAATAGAATTTAACCCTTGATTATAAGAACAATAATATTAAAACTTGAAAAAATATTGACTAATGAAAAAAAAATATTTAAAGCATCTATTTGAATTATTTAAAAACTTTTTTACAATATAATATTTAAATGTATATTTCAAATACCATTATAGTTTTATTCATCACAAATAGAAAGTCTACAATGGTGAAACCTCATCCCCTCTACCACAAGGTTTCAAGAGAACACGAGAGGAGTTCAAGTTATTCCATATCATCAGGCATTATGATTCATAGGTCACTGACCATTGACAATATTGTGAAGCACAGTGTTAGTATCATCGATTGATACCACAAGAGTTGCAGTGTGTTCGACCACCCATCCGAGCAGACTCCTTATCCTTTGATCACTGTCATTTGTGAGTGTGTCCCTGCAATGATATGCCTTCTCTTTCGTCTGTGCTAGATCAGCAAGGGCACCTTCTGCTTTGTCCTTCTCTCCATCTTGATCATGCAAATTAGTCAGTGCCGCTTTCACCTGCTTCTGAATATACGCATAATCATCCTCACAATACGCTACTCTGTTACTCTTAACATAATCTAAGATTGTTTGGCTTTGCTGATCCACCGTTCGGGCCGAAATATAGGCTTGGGCACCCGCATTTGGATCCCCTTGAATGCTTATATCCCCTGCGCTTCTTCCAATGCCATTCATTACTATAACCACGGCTACTGCAACCTTAAACACTAAACTATCCATCGCTTCTCCTTTCTTTTGTTAACAGTGCAACAAAAACTCACATTTTATATCTGTTGCACTATGTTTATCAATGGCAAACAGTTATGTAGAATTAGATACTGCTCATTCGATCCCTACTTTTCCTCTCCTCTTTTCAAACAAGGCAAATAATATGTCTCAAATCGGATGAGTGCGTGTGGAGAAATATTCACTCTTATCTTAACTAGAGAAGGTTCTATGATAAAAACAGTATATCCCTACTTGCATATCCCTTGCTAAATTGGACAAGTCTCTTGCTTCATATTATCTATTTAGTTATTCACGCTTCTACATACCTATCTTTTATTTGATTTTGGGAAAAGCTAAGCTCCATATCTTTCATTCTTATACCCATCAAATATAAGTATGTGTAATAATCATTTCTACCAACTTTCTTGGTAACATTATCAAACCATAAGAAATGGGCAAATGTATAATCTTTCATTGACTAAGACAAGGTCATTAACAATAAAAATCACACGACCTAGACCTAATCTATGAGACTCATTCAATGTGGTCCTACTTGTATATCTCATTTTGAGAATGAGATACATCATAGTTCACATGTCAATATAGATGACTTTATCTACACAATTGGGACATGATCTTTGATACCTATTTTAACTCACATCATTTATTTCATCTTATGCTTCCAATTTGATTCTTATACAATGGTATAATAGCTTAAGAAAATCTCCTCAAACTATAGTTCCACACTAATATTAGTATCAACGACATAGATCCATATAGTGACAAACCCACAAAGTGGTTAGTTCATGTACACAACACTTGTAGACTATGTGATTAATTCATGCATATATCACATATAGAATGGGCTGACCCATAGATGCATCACAACCAACTAGTTGAAAGAGAAAGGGTTGCAATTAATATAAATGTCTTTACTTTTTCTTGGTTCATTAACATATAAATCTTCAAGGAAACCTTAACTTGAAAGAATGTGAGTACATCCCACACTACACTCTGGGTCAATATTTTTTCCAAGATCAATGCCAACTATGATGATGAAAAAATATCCCACATTACTTGTTACCATTAGCAACAAGGTCAAAATTTTAATAGAAGGTTAATGCAAAGCTACAAAAGGCCCACCAAGTGCAAAACACATTTCATTGGCCCACCTTGGAGAATTGTTGAAATGATTGAAATGAGGTAAAGAGAAATATTTTTTAATGTGATATTAAATTAGTTTAATGGCTTTCACAAATATTTTTTCAAGTTAAGAGCATTCAACTAACCAACAAGTTTGCAAAATATGCTAGTTAGTGGTTAGTTTATGTTTAGTTTTATTAAGTCCAATGAAAATTATATTAGTGTGTTTAATTTTAAGTTAAGGAAATCTATATCATAAATAATTGACTTGGTCTGAAAACATTTTAAATTTAATTTCCTTATGCTGCAACCCACAAAAATATAATCTTTCTATAATTGTGTTTTATTCTTTGCATGAAACATGCATTCCCACACTTTTGTCTGGTGCTCATGTCATTAATGACTCAAGTAGATATTTTAATATTGCATAATTATGCACTTAAACTTCTTATTATGAAGCAATATCCAAGAAGATAACTCACGAACAAATGATATCAAGCATGAAAACCTAAGAGAAACTAAGAATCAATTGAACCAAGGGGTAAATCATGAACTCTTGAAACAGTTTAAGGATGTATTTGTTTAACATTCATGATTTTACGTATCAAATAAGATAGTTGGATGACATATTTATGGAAAATATAAATTAAAAGGAATCAAATGTGTAAAATTTAATGATCATTTTGTTGAAACACTAGAATACTCAAAGGAGAGGGGTTGAATTAGTATTTACTTAAACTCAAACAATTCCATTTTCAAATCAAACATAAAATAAGGTTTTCCAAAAAGAAGAACTAGAATCAAAGCATACACCACATTATTACAAACAAGGATACCAAATTTTATATAGAAACCCAAGAAGGGAAAAACAGCAATGAGAGTAATATTACGATATATGAATAGGTATTACAACATTGTTGTAGGGCTAAAACCCAAGGAAGAAATGTTTTATGGAAATGCCAAAGGAAAATCACTTCTCCCTATTTACAATGTGTCATTATAATTATACAAAACATGAACTTGAACATTATAAGAATGCATCTATCATATGTGAATGTTGGATATACTACCTGTCAGCTCCAAAATAGATTTTAATCAAAAGCATATAACTTTTACTAGGTAGCCTCATAAACATGGATCAAGAGATATAATGAGTTGTGGATCAACCTAAAGCATAATCAGGCCCACAATATCATAATGCATCCTCCAAAGTGGATCCAAATCAACAACCTCATATTGCAAGTGAAGGAAATAAGATTATTCTCCCAACAATAGTAACTTTTCCAAAACAAACAACTCTACACCTTTATGCTACCAAGGAGAGAACAAGAATGCATGGTGGCTCAAGATATGAACAATCTAGCCATTACATAGTATCCCTACAATGTTCTTCTAAAGACTATTAATAACATTTTTATAGCCCACTAATCCACTAATTTATCTTATAATTTAATGAAAAAATTCAAGATATCATATGGCTTTACCTCACCTAAAACTAGTGTCTATTCACCTAGACTACTTTACCAATGGGAACCCTAAGAGCCATAGGTTGAAATAGAACTTGGAGCACATGAGAAACTTTTTATACATCAAATCCAATGATAAACTTATAACATGGGTATATCTAGGCATCCATCACCTACACGCCATTGGTGAAAGCCTATTTAAAGCCACCAAGAATTGGGTGGTATTTATAGGTGTTTGAAACATTTCTCAATTTAGATAAAATACTAGGCATCTCAACTCTCATAAAGGGAATCAAATTATAGAATGAAAAAATGATTGTTCCAATGTCTCTATAGTTAGGTCTTGTTGTTACAAGATAAATTAATTGTTTATTAAATTTTTCAATTTCACTAAAGCGGCCTAGAAAATATGAACAAACTTCCTAACATAGAAAATATTAAATTACCGTCAAATAATCAATTTTTATTTTAGCAATTATTTGTCGAACTAATCTAGACAGAAAATCCTTATCGGGTCCTAAAATAGATGGATTTTTTTTTAAATCTAAAAAATAAGACATGGAAGACAGGAGTTACATGAAAACAAACAAAAAATAGAAACCTTTATGTTCATATTAACACAAAGACTACACAAAATTTAAAGGAAGTTTTTTAAATCGTGAATGTTTTTTTTGTTAAACACTCAATCAATACTACAACTTAACAAGATTCGCTATAATATGAAAATATGGTGTTTGGATTAGTCAATAAGTATTGCTTACAATCAAATGTATAACTAGTGACATGAAACGCATGTCAAATTCAATGCTTCAACGTAAGTCAAATTTATAAGGAAATTTGTCTTCATCCTTTGTGTGCCTTCAACAAGTTTCCATTAGTAAGAGAAAAATTATTTTCATACTCATCTTTGCATTAAATACTTCTAAATAATTTTGTAAAGGAATTATAGTATTTTTTTTTTCTTCATTTCTCAGCAATAATTTACCCAAAATTTTGAAACTTAAACGTAAACCCATTTACCTAAAAACATATAATTTACCCAAAAGTTTGAAACTTAAACGCAAACCCAAACCTAAAAACATATAATTTACCCAAAATTTTGAAACATTTAAACGTAAACCCAAGCCTAAAAATATATAATTTACCCAAAATGTAAACCCAAACCTAAAAACATGTAAATCGTGCAATATGGATGTAAAATGCAATAATGGAATCTTTTTGTTTAGATGGACACATGAATATACTAAATGGGGATGTGCAGATGTTTATCTTTATTAACAATTGCATATTTTTATCTTAAATCACTATTAGTTATGTGACGTAAAAAGAGACAGTTTTACGTCACTTAAGGGATTGTCAAAAAGAATTAATCTAGGCTAATATATATATAACATGGGTATATCTAGGCATCCATCACCTAATGTAATGTGACGTAAAAGATTTGTTCTTGTACACCATTTGAAGAAATGATCAAAGAGAGTAAATTTAGGCATTAATTTACGATACGTGACTATTATAAAGAGAGTTCACCATGTAAAATATTTTTGTCACAAAGATCATTCTAGATCTTCATTATGTACAACTTTCAAAATTATCACATAACAAAACCCTAAATCTTGTACTAGGTTGTTTGATGTAATTAGATTTCCACAATTCATGAGGTTGTCAATGCTAATTTTATATATTTATGCTTATGGGGATGCAATGGATGGATCTTTTTGTTCAGATGGACATGTTTGTTAAATGTCTATTTAAGTTATGTTCAAAGAGATGTACACATGATATATATGCAATTTGACTTGTTTAAAATTTATGAACTTTTGTTCAAAAGTGTTGCATGTTGAAGAAGTTTTAAATGTTTAAATGTTTTTAATTTATATGTAAATGCATGAATTAACATGTTTGAATTTAAATGTTTTCATTTGAATTATGTACTTCAAAAGTTAGATAAATTACATGTAAAAATTTAATTTATTTGAAATTATTTTCAAATGTCCGTGTGCACATGTGTATTAAATATATAGATAGTTTTTAATTTATTGAAAAGTGTTCTTTTTCAACACACACACACACACACACACACATATATATATATATATATTGATTTTCTACTGAATGTACACATGTATGTGCCCACTTTGACGAAGCAATTTTTATCTATACTACATTTGTGTCACATGGCTTCTAGTGGTTTAGGTCCTAGCATTCATAATAGTCAGGCCTCATGAGCATCCTTTGACCACCATGGTACCCCACATAGTCAAGATAGTCGTAGACAGGAGACTATATCAAGGATGCACGCCACTCTAGTTGTGCTAGAGCAAACATTGCAAAATAGTGCTATCCTCCCTAATAGGGAGAAATTTACATCCATTTGTACCCAATTGGGGAGTATGATTCAGAAGGTTGAATCATATAATCCATACGATGATACATCTATTGATGCTTTTTACAAGAGCCTCTCTAGCACTGTCACATGTATTGTGGGTTGGATGGTAGTTGATTCAGATGTTTCTGCTACTCAGGTTAAGAATATGTTTGGAACCCATTACATAGATAGGAGGATGGTTAGAGCATACAAGGTCAAAAAAATGTACAGATGACTTAGTAGGCCCTTTTATATATACAAGATGGTTGGTGGCCTATCATATGTGGTCCCAAAAGGATGAGGTGCCCCTATATTTCAGCAAATAATTGTTTGCAAAGTTCCATTTGGGTTACAATTTTGATTACACATATTTACCTCCACATGATGGTCAAGATAGGGGGAGATATCAGGATAAGTGTAGAAGGCCTGATTTACCACATCCCCCTAGTAAGAGGGCATTGGTGGGTCAAAACCTTTTAGTTCTTCCAAAAGGTTTGGAGACCTACACTGGAGCAGGACAAGCCACAGCTGAGGATGCATGCGTAGATATATTTTCTAGCATTGCCACTATCACGACTCAAGTCAATGAGTTTCCATCAGACTGTGTGGGTAGGTGCATGCTCAGATCCAGAATGAGCTCAGGCGTTGATCCTTCTAGTCCATTTTATGATCCTTACATCCAATTTGATCTTCTCACTCCATATGAGATAGCACGACTACCATAGGATGGTCTCTACAACATGAGCTCCATTTTAGTTAGTGGTCTCCTGGAAATTTACCAGCACATTTCTATGTCACATGGGGTTCTCCGCGTTATATTCCTACATTTATTCAAGGAGACCAGGTGAGATCCTCCACAGGCAGCAGTCGGGGATGGGGAGATGTAGAGACAGGTACCTCCAGATAGGATGACATCCAGATACATCCTACAGTTCCATGACAAAGTGTGGATGATCTTAAACTGCCTCGACAGCATACACAGGCTCCCCTACATCAGACACCTACGACCTCATGATTTCACACTGGATTCTCATATTTGTTTATGAATGAGGCAATTGATCCCGATGTAGTGTCCTTACACTCTTCTAAGTTATCTAACATTGGACGTGCGTTATAGCAGGTAAGAAACCATTTCATTTCAAGAGTCAAGAACAATCAAGTAATTACAAAACTATAGTAAGATTCCTATGTGAAAGTCATAAAATGGTGCTAACTAATTTTCTAGAGAAACATATGAAAACATGATCAAAGAAGATGTACAAAGAGAAGAATTAAAATATTTGCATAGCTCAATTTTTATTTTTATTCATAGATTTGATTGTCAATGACATTTTCTAATCCCAATAGTAGGGACCAAGACAACTAATTGCACCTACTATCTTAATATTTATAATCTCATTATCTACTATTTAGTCTAGGGCAATTGTACTCACTTATATACATTTATTAATTAACTTTATCTCCAATATAAACATTCAACAGTAATGCTCCTATAGAATTTAAACCTTGATTATAAGAACAATAATATTAAAACTTGAAAAAATATTGACTAATGAAAAAAAAAATTTAAAACATCTATTTAAATTATTTAAAAACTTTGTTAGAATATAATATTTAAAATACAATTATAATTTTATTCATCAGAAATAAAAAGTCTACAATGTTGAAACCTCATCCCCTCTACCACAAGGTTTCAAGAGAACACCAGAGGAGTTCAAGTTATTCCATATCATTAGGCATTATGATTCACAGGTCACTGACCATTGATAATCTTGTGAAGCACAGTGTTAGTGTTATCGATTGATACCACAAGAGTTGCAGTGTGTTCTACCACCCATCCGAGCAGACTCCTTATCCTCTGATCACTGTCATTTGTCAGTGTGTCCCTGCAATGATACGCCTTCTCTTTCGTCTGTGCTAGATCAGCAAGGGCACCTTCTGCTTTGTCCTTCTCTCCATCTTGATTATACAAATTAGTCAGCGCCGCTTTCACCTGCTTCTGAATATACGCATAATCATCCTCACAATACGCTACTCTGTTACTCTTAACATAATCTAAGATTGTTTGGCTTTGCTGATCCACCGTTCGGGCCAAAATATAGGCTTGGGCACCCGCATTTGGATCCCCTTAATTGCTTATATCGTGCTTCTTCCAATGCCATTCATCATTATAGCCACAGCTAATGCAACCTTAAACAGTAAACTATCCATCGCTTCTCCTTTCTTTTGTTAACAGTGCAACAAAAACCCACATTTTATA
>MU227433.1:1548329-1563785 GCA_018584345.1 Thuja plicata | reverse complement strand
CAGTTATGTAGAATTAGATACTGCTCATTCGATCCCTACTTTTCCTCTCCTCTTTTCAAACAAGGCAAATAATATCTCTCAAATCGGATGAGTGCGTGTGGAGAAATATTCACTCTTATCTTAACTACATAAGGTTCTATGATAAAAACAGTATTTTTTCAGCTATATCTTAATTAAAGAATATCATCTTCCCCAAGTGTTACAATAAATTTTGGATGATAGGGGAGAGGACCCAATAACCGATATACCCCCCAATAGTCATGATAGCGACCCAATAACCATGATAGGGTTTCGTCAGAGACCACCCAATAACCAACTTTAAAATGGTCATTTCCTACACACACAAAAACCCAATAAGTGTTAGTAACACCCCTAATAGTCGTGCACCACGACACTATTAACTAAACACTACCAGTGCACGATTATTGGTACAATTTTGTTCTATTGCACGTCAACTTGCACTAAAAAGGTTACATCATTATTAAAATTAAAACATGTTTGCTTACATTTACAAAAACAATGGATTGCTCTAACAATATCAATATATCATAATAAAGTGCAAATCATGTTCAATTTATGTACATACATGCACGACTATTGGTACATAACATTTTCAATCGACTACATACATGCACAACTATTGGTGCATACTAGTTTGAATCAATTACATACATGCACACCTATCAATGCACAAACACTTTAAATACATTCTACATTATTTTTTTATGGCTCTCATATGCACATTTACCCAAATAGGTATGACATCTTCAGGCAATTAAGCGGGCAACAATTTGTACCTGCATAGACAACTAATGGTGTAAGGCTCGCCGATAGAGCACAAATAAAGAACAAAAACCAATTTTAAAAATGCAAATTCTAATTCTAATTTCTACTTAAATTAAAAAATGCAAATTATTATTCAAATTCATACTTCTCAATCCACCGAATGAAATACCAAATTAAAAAGTAAATTATAATCCAAATTTCTACAAGAATATAAAAATGCAAATTATTATTCATATTATGCACTTCTTCAATCCGTCGAATGAAATATCAAATTTATAAATGCAAATTATAATTTAAATTTGTACAAGAATACAAAAATGCAAATTATTATTCAAATTATGCACTTCTTCAATGCACCGAATGAAATACCAAATTATAAATGTAACTTATCATTCAAATTTCTACTTGAATTTAAAAAATGCAACTTATCATTCAAATTTCTACTTGAATTAAAAAATGCAAATTAATAGTCAAATATGTACTTCTTCAATCTACCGTATGAATGAAAATGCTTGTGCTTTTATGCATGAAATGACCGATGTATTCCCACCACTATTTGAATTTTAAATACACCAACCATAAATTAAACGACCAATTTCGTATAAGAGTGAGGAAGTGCACGTAATTCACAGTGCAAATTTCTTTTCAAGCATTGCATTTCGTGTTTTGAGCGCTGCATTATTTTCTGCAGACAGCGCTGGTTTATTCTCTGCACTTAGCATTGTTTTACTTATCATTCAAATTTATACTTGAATTTTAAAAATGCAAATCTACCAAATTATAAATGCAACTTATCATTCAAATTTCTAATTGAATTAAAAAAATGCAAATTAATATTCAAATATGTACTTCTTCAATCCACCGTATGAATGCAAATGTTTGTTCTTTTATGCATGAAATGACCGCTGTATTCCCACCACTATTTGAATTTCAAATACACCAACCACAAATTAAATGACCAATTTTGTATAAGAGTGAGGAAGTGCACATAATTCACAGTGCAAATTTCTTTTCAAGTGTTGCATTCCATGTTGGAGCGTTGCATTATTTTCTGCAGACAATACCGGTTTCTTCTCTTCACTCATCGTTGTTTTATTCTCTGCTCTTTCCAATTTAAAGTTGGTACCAAATATTTCTTATTTTTATAAATTATTCTTTGCTCTCTTCTTTTAATTGTTTTATTGTCTGCGAACAACCTTGAATGATGCTCTCTTCTTTTTTCTGTTTAAAGCTTCTACACATGCTTTGCAATGTCTTTTAAAAGGCTTGAAAACATTGTTCATTATAGGCTTATGAATGTTCATTATAAGCTTATTAATTAACATTCATAACCATGTAATAAAATATGGTGTCATCCATAAGTCTATAATGAAAAGACAAATGGGAAGCCTTCCAAAAGACAGTGCAAAGGAACATTGTCAAGCTTTTTAAAAGACACCATAGTGCATTCTAGGCTTATGAATGCTACATTATCCTGTGAAATAATTGAACATTTTCATTTTAATCATGAGAAGATGTTGTATTTATTTTTAATACACTATAGTTTGAATCACTTGGTTGACTTATTTCTAGGGCTTAATCATTTCTCTGTTAAATGTTTCGGGTATAATCATTTGTGGGTGTCAAGGGTTTCTGTCTGTTCTCTTCTAATTTGTGTGCATAACTTATTTTCATGATTTCCTTGTGGTGATTTCCGTAGTTCATTAGAAGCTTATGAATGCTACATTATCCACTGTAATCATTGCAATATATATGATAGAAATAGGGAACATTGTCGATTTAATCATGATAAGATACTCTATTTCTTTTTCATACACGTACACACACACACACACACACACACATGTATGTACATGTATGTATACATACATGTGTGTGTGTATATATATATATACACACACATGTATGTACATGTATGTATACATACATGTACATACATGTCTGTACATAAAAGTGTGTGTGTGTGTGTGTGTGTACATACATGTACATACATGTGTGTGTGTGTATATATATATACACACACATGTATGTACATGTATGTATACATACATGTACATACATGTGTGTATATATATATATATACACACACACACTTTTATATATACACGTATATATAAGTGTACACATATATATACAACTAACCATGATTTCACGAATTGTTTATTGATGAATGGATGTGCATAACTTGTTTTCATGATTTCTTTGCGGTGTACAACTTTTTTTCATGAATGTTTAGGGGTGATTATAAAATAATCACTCTAACACTTTAATTGTTTGTGTCAACATCTTATTATAACATGTCGATGGCCCCATTTACCCTCATCTGACCCCACAACAAATCACATTGAACCCACTACTATCCAAGCGGTGTCACGTAACCGACATTGGGTTACCCATTCAGTGCCCACCGATAACCCTAAAATCATGCCATTTTGCCTCCTTGTTTTCTCTTCGCGCCTCTTTTTTGCTTCATGTGATGCTCCAATCACAAGTAACAATGATTTCACGATTTGGTTATTGTTCAATGCATGTGCATAACTGGTTTTCACGATAGCAATATCCTAGTCCAATTACTATCCACAGGGAACCATAGAACCATGTATACTGCGAATAAGTAGTCATGTTGTCATATTGGTATCATTGAACTGTTTGACGCACATAATTGGATTGTATGCATTTCTTTTATATCCATCTCCCACTTTTAAAAAAAGAAGTGTTATTGTATTCACTTGCACTTCATACTTGCATGTACATACAAGTATTATTGTTATATGTGACAAAAGTAGGGAACATTGTCGATTTAATCATGAGAAACCCCACAAAATTTGAAACTTATATTTTGAAAATTTTATTTTTTATCATATAAAAAAATTAAAGTCTCCAAAGGCTTTCCATAATCCAAAATTTTAAATTATTAATAGTTTTTTTTCTATGCAAAGTAGAGTTGTGAGGTTTTATAGGAAGTTGAAACATTAGGACACCCATAAGTCTAGATTACACGTGAGATTCCACAAAAACTTTAGAAAAAACTTTTTTAGATTTTTTGTAAAACACTAATTGATTTCTTAGATTACAAATATATAACCCAAACACCTCAATATATTCTTAAAGAACATTCATAAATTAAACACTAAATTTAAACAAAGTTGGAGCATTGTGGAAAGTTTAAAAAGGAGAAAAGCTAGTTAACATTTTTCTAAGATAAAATAAAGTGTATGTGCAATGTTCAAATTAAGGTGTCATCAAGGTGTCATCAATCTTGTAAATCTTACGTACCTAATTAATCCTAATATTATTTTATAAAATATTCATAAGGGATGAGGGTTTCATATCTATAGTAATTTTTTTTCCATCGAGGATTTATTAGTAATCGTAGTTAACTTTTATACCAGGGATCAATAACTATATTTCTACTACTAATAAGTTACCAATTATCACAAGAGAATCTTGGAGGTTTTTTGTTTCATTTCCCAACTCCCTGTGGTTTTTTTAGGATGGTTGGAATACCTCACATGAAGATAGAAACTATCTTTTGAAATAGGACAAATTAGGTGTCCATAAACACAAATTAGTTATACATATCTAAGAGGTGAGTAATGAAATAAAAACCTATACTTTTGTGTAATCAATTCTTGGGTATATCCAAGGAATGTGTTGGAATATGATAACCAACATGGATTCTACATTTAGAGGCTAAAAATGTTATAAAAGCACTTGAGATAGATATGGAAGGAAAATATATAAATGTTGATTCTTATGGGGTGATTATAATTTCTCTATGTAATGTCTCCAAGTTTTATAAAGTATTTTAATTAGGTGAATTAATTAAGTGGTCCTAAAATTTAAATAATATCATAAGGACTTATTTAATTAATTAATTTAGTTATTAAATAAAGGAGCCAAAATAATTAAATAAAGTCATCCTATGACCTAGTTTATCTTTATAGACACTTCTTGGAGGCCTTGATAAGGAGATGGCTTGCTATTGTAAACCATCGGGAAATGTATTTGAACTCTTCTTTGTATTTCTAGAAGTTGGAGACTAAAGGTGGTTTGGTTGTTTGTAATTTTGGAGGTGGAAGACCCTCCCTAGTTTGTATTTGTGGTTTAGATGATAGTCATTCCTCACCTTAGGTTGTCATTGGAAATATCATTCTAATATTTCACATTGTGCTCCAAATTTGTGAAGTCTTTTTGTGAAGAATGTTTTTTGCATATAAATATGATCTGAAAATACAAGTCTCAAATTAGCAGCAAATCATTTCTATGTTGGCATATGTTCTATGTTATATATTATTTTTCACTAATTTGAATTGTAATCAAAACATTTGAAAGTATTGGTCAGTTCTTCATCATTTTGTGGCAGCTATTGAAACTTCCACAGACAGCATGTGGCTTGAAGAAGTGCATTGTACAAAGGCGATTGCAACTTCCACTACCAGTATGCAACCCAAAGGATTGCACTCCACAAAGGCGATTGCAACTTCCATTGCTAGCGTGCATCCTCAAGGAGTGAACTACATGGAGGTGATTGGAACTATCACTGCCAGTGTGCAACCTGAAGTAGTGTAGGTTGTTGCAACTTCCACTACTAGTGTGTGGTCTAACAAGTGCATTGTACATAGGAAATTTACAAATTCTAGCATCAGCATATGGGATTCCTAGGCATCTTTCCATATGGAGATGGAATAAATGCCACCGCATGAAATACCCTATTAATCATACATTGAAATTCCAAGAGTGTCGTCAGGTGGATGTCAAAGGACTGCACAAGAGGCATTTTTTTGTACGGGATTCATTTTCATACGGGATATTACAAGCTCAATATTTTTGTATAGGACATTATAGTGGTATCAAAGCTAGTGATTATGTTATCCTTCCAGGAGAATCATGACACCCAATGATGGAATTTGAAATGCCCAATTAAAAACCTTGTTGACGAATTTAATAAGATATTAGAAACAACTCACTAGGACCCTCACAAGAGGATACCAACAGATAAATGAGATGCTCAATCACTTGATAGAAGAAATAATGAATGGAGCTTCATAGTGGTTCAACAGAAGGATGATGATATCGACCTTCCTTCCAAAGATCGAGCAACAATAAATGAAAACACCTACTTTAGTTGAGTTACAAAATAAATTCAAGTAGGATTGGGTTGATGGTGGATAACTCATAATGCCACAAAGACAATGCAATCTTCAAAGGAAACTTTTTTAAATTATGAAGTAAATTTTTGCTAAACATCCAATTAATAGTGCAATTTTACAAGATTCTCCACAATAAGGAAGAAAGTTGTTTATGGTTTCTTACAATGAGAATATAAATACTGACATGAAAAACATCACAAACTCATCTCATATTTATCAAGCTAGCTCCTGAAAATATAAGAAAATAACTTGGTATTTTGATAAAACTATGATAAAATAATAAAGCTTTGATATTTAACTATGATAAAATAATAAAGCTTCTAAAATTATTGTTTCATTTCTCTCAAGTGCACAATATAAAATATTTCTATTACATATATTAAAGTAATTCCTTACTTTATAGTGATTTTTAATTGTAAATTCAAAGAGATTCTCTAAAGACACTTTCAATTTTACATCCAGTGCCTGAGATTAATTTTATATAATATCTAAAATTCAATGCTTCAAATTAAGTCAAATTTTATCATAGGCATAATTTCCAAGTCATTTTTTCTTCATCCTTGATATGGGAAGTCCAATAAGTTTCCCTTAGTAAGAAAAAATGGTCTTTTCATTCCCATCTTTGCATTAAATATGTGTAGCAAACTTTTTATTTTTTGGAAAAATAATCATCTCAAAAGTCTAAGCATCATTTATGATAGGTAGAATTACACTTCCCACCAAAATTTTTTTGTATGTCCTCTCAAAACATCTTCTTAAACAAATCTCCTCTCTATGTTGGAAAATAGTTCCTTCTTTGATATTAAAGACAAAAAAATATTAAATTTGTGAAGTTTAATAGAGGTTAAGACATTAGTATGTATAGAAGTTTAGAGTCGAGGTGAAATCCTACAAAATTAAAATTTACATTTTCCTTAAAAAAATATACATATAATGTGAGTAAAGGATAAGGTTAAAGAACCTTAAACATTAAAATAATTAATAATTATTCTATGCATATTATTCCTGAGGGTTTCTATAGGAGGTAAGGACATTAAGGTATTTGAAATTATAGACTAGTGTATGGATAGGTTCTAAAAAGTGGATGATTCTTCCCTTCTCTAGTTTAGAAGAACTAGGAACTAAACTATCATGTTAGGGAACTCTCATAAAATCCCATCAATTAATGAAGTAATGCAATAAAGTGTGCTAGGTAGAGAATTTTTTTAAGTACTCAAGTTACTTGTGTCCTCTCCATTTACCTATTATAGACTTGATTGGACATGACTATCAAAATCCCTTCTAGCACCATAATTCCTTCCTATGACATTGAGATCCACTCTCTATCCTGGATATTAGGGTCCACCCAACCTGAAACTGTATTATTTCCTCTAGGGTGGGGAGAGAGAGTTAAATTTTGTGAAAAATATAGAAAATTGAAAATGAAATGAAGTAATTTATACAATAAGAATATAATAAGAAATATGATGCATAAGAAGAATATAATAGGAAATTTTCTGCAAATAATTGATAATAATATGTCATTTGATGGGCAAATTTTTTAATATAATTTGAGGGAAATATCTCCAATATTATTCAATAAAATTTCATTACTCAACATGATCATAATAACTAACATATACCTCTAATATACCATACTTCTGACTTAGATACCACCTAGGGTAACTTAGATACTTTAGTATAACTCCTAGGATAACCTAAATATATATGTATAACTATAGTAATGATTATGTAACTTATTTAAGAGTTAAGGTAACCACAAGAGTTGATTAATCATAAAACAATATACACGATAAGGTTAGGGGCATAATATTGACGCCCTCTTTATTAAGAATTATCCTCAATATTTTTATTTTCTTTTTCTTAAATTCTCCATCTCCTTTTATGGCTCTTGCTTGTTATTTTTATTCTACTTATGATCTTTCTCTTACTCATATTGTTCTTTCTCATGTTCTCCTTAGTGATCAATATTTTTCTTACTTTTGTCTTCAAGTTATCCCAATTCTTTCAATAAATTTCTTAATTGAACTAAATTCTTTGATCTATTATTAATATTCATTATTCAATAATATCTTAAAAACCTTTTAAAATTAAGAATAGTTTTTCTCATGTTTGAGACATATACTTCCAAGAAAAATAGGCAGAACCCGTAATTTGAAAATAAATGTCTTAATATAGCTCCAAATCCTTTGAAATTTGTATTGTAGATGCTTTAATATGTTATTTAAAGATATTTAAAAATCAAACAAAAATTCAACAATACATGAGAGATATGGATTTCAAAAAGGATATCCAAAATTAAAATATGTCTTGCCTTCACAATGCAAAGATCAATGTATTGAATAGGCCAAATAACTAAGGGGGGTGACTCAGTTATTCAAAAGCACTTTTAAAAATTTTACTGATCTAGTATACACATAAACCATTCAAATAATTAAGACTGATAAAAGAATGAAAGAAAAAGAACAAACAACACCATAACACCAGATATAACATGGAAATCCAAACTGGGGAAAACCATGGAGAAGCTAATTCTCATGAAAGTAAACATCGGTTAAGGTGACACTCATTGAGGTGATTTTTACAAGGGCTCACTGTCATTTTGCTCACTGTTGTGTGGCTAACTATCGGTTGGGCTAACTACCCAAAAATAAGAAAGGTTAACTATCGATATAAAATATTTAATACAAAATAGTGTCTTACAGAAAAGATGTGAATTAAATAAATTGTATCTTCCTATGCATAAAATAGTTCCATTTGATAGCAAAATAATCACCATTAGCACTAGATCCGATACAAATCTTCTCCCAACACACAACAAGTTTCTGCAACACTATATGTGAATCCTTCTCTTGATACCACAGTAATACTTTGCTCAACTTTATTCCACTTACACACTACTTCCAGAAATACATCAAAACAAACTCACACTATATCACCTTCTACATATGTCATCCAAGCTACAAAATATGTCAGCTTCAATACAAAAGATATTAAAATTCTATTTATCATGCTACCACCAAACCTAAATATGGGTCATACATAAGAAGTCTTCATACCACATTACCATAGGACCTAAAGATAGGTCACCCTTCATATATGCATGTTACATAGCATAATTAATGAAGATAGATAAATTCTGTAACTGACAGAACACCACAATCAAGTCCATGACTTGGTCAAAAAAACTTTTGAACAAACCAATAGATTAAACTTAATAGAATTTTTCCATAAACAAAATATAACTGTTATACCAAAATCATATGATGAGATGCAAGAATGTTCAAGTAGCAGGGATGCCTAGTAGAACTCTGAAACTTAGCAGTCAACAAGTGTTAGAGTAAAAAGGTATTTTCACTTATTAATTAAATTATTATTGATTTAATTATTAAGTCCCTTTTTATCTGTAGTTCACTTAAGATCAACTTTAGGCATATAATAATTAATTCTTTATTAATTATTATCACGCAACCTAGGTTTCTCCACCTTCTATTGTTCGATCTCCTTTATAAGGATTGATCTCTTTATAATTATTAATTCTTTTTTAATTCCCTCTATTCTCTCTCTAAATGAATATTTCATCTTTCAGATCATTATGAGTTGATGAACTACAAGTGATTTTATGTTTGAAGTCATTTGTTGATAGTCAATCGAGTTGCAGATGTGATGATAAACATTATCAATTAATGTATTGTTATTGATGTCAACTTATTTGAGTATTATTATGGTGGAAAACATTTGTTATAGATTGAAGATTTGGGACAAACAAAGTTTGTGTGGTCGGTAAATGAAGAGTTTTGTATATACCGAGAGACTATGAACACCGAGCAAAACATAATGTATACAGAGCACAAGGATAACCGAGCAAGGGATCGCCGACACAACTATTGACCGAGAAATTTAATCAAACCGAGGTCGACTAAGATCCTGAGCTGGCAATTGATGATTTCAAGGTAAAAGATAAACTTTTTTATTTTGAACAAACGGTTATACAAATTCAGTGAAGATCAGATGACAAAGATTGAAATTTTTTTTTAACACAACTGTTGAGGATGGTTTAAATGGATAAATCAACGATGGAGATTAAGCGGCAAAATCTGAAGGATGAAAATTAAATTAGTTATTATGTCTATATAAGATACAATGTTCATAATGACTCACATGATGCTACACCTGATGTGCACATGCAAATTTTATGCATGACTGATCAAACTGGTTAAAGAAAAAACCGAGCATTTTCTGCAAACATCATCGAGAAAATAGAGGAAAGAGCATTACCGAGAAAAAAAAGTATGAAGTACGAGATGAACTGAAGTGAAAATTTTGATCAGAGGTATTATGTACTTAGTATAGATCTGAAAATCTACAAAACAGAGTTGTATTTGAATCATATCATTACTATGTCAGTTTAACCATTGTTATAGATAAATATCTTAACCGAGTAGGACAGTGGAAGTCCTTATTATGACATTCTAATGAATGTTGAGTGTTTTCTTGTTGACCCCATAGTGAATGCATGGTCAAGAGAGAAATGTTAGTTTTAAATCCTCTAACCAGGTCACATTTAACAGTGTGCAGTGTAACCTTCAACAGGGTTCGCTCTTCACCAAGCTCACTTCAGAAGAGTGAAAATATTTTTGGTTACCTGTCCCAGGTGGTTTTTCCCTTAGAAGGGTTTCGACGTTAAAAATTTATGTGTCAATGTGCATGAATATAGTGGATTATTATTTTACTTTATACTTTACTTTATTAACCTAGATCGGTAATCACAGTATTAATTTACTCGTACTCGGTAAACACTGTTGACTAAAGTTTGAGATTACAGAAAAAAATTTCACCGAGTCGAATTATATGTTTGAATTTGTTTTGATATACATCTGGAGGAATTTGGGATTGTAAGATAATTTGGGAGCTAACTGATTCACCGCCCCCACCTCCCACCCCCCTCCCCTCTCAATTATTCTAACAATTGATATCAGAGCGTACAGTGCTTAGAAGAAATTTTTGAAGGTATTAAGCTAAAGATCACAAGATGTATAAGAGAGATGCACCAGATCTGAACAATGATAACTTCCTGACATGAAAAAGAAAAATGAGACTATACCTATCAAGGATTGGAGACAACATTGCAGATTATCTGGATAATCAATTCATTCTACCTACTAGACCTTTGAATATTAATTAGATGAAATAAAAACATGAACACAACCTTATCATGGTGGAGATTGCTTCTTCACTTACTGATGCAAAATTTGAGGACATCAAGACATGTACAAATGCTAAGCAGGTGTGGGACCAGCTTACAATAGTTTATGGAGGAGATGTAAATGTGTTGAGAGCCAAAGTTGAAAGTCTTTGAGGAAATTTTAATGAAATGAGAATGAATGAAGGTGAGAACAAAACACAGTGCAGTACCTAACTTAAGGAAGTTGTGAATACTACTCGAGGATCTAGTGGAACTATTGATGAAGATATTATTGTGAGTAAGATTCTTAGAACTCTATTTCCTATTTATTCTATAAGAGTCTCTACAATAAATAAAATGAGAGTTAGACCTAGGAATAATATTACTGTTGATAGTCTTGTTGGAATATTAATTTCTTTTAAGCTGAATAGTTTTGACAACAGTATTGTACCATCCATGGAATCCGCATTTATGTCTACTTTGAAAATTGGTAAATCTAGTAGCAAACACATAATCAAAAATAATACTGACACTGATAGTGATGACAAGGAACTTGATGAACTTGAAGCGTTAATGGTTAGAAGATTGCACAGAGGTAAAGGAAGATATAAAGGTAAACTACCTTTGATATGTTTTAATTGTAAAGAGATTGGCCATTTTTCTGCAAGATGCCCTAACAGAAAGAATGATGATAGAAATGATAGATCTAATGAAAAAAATAATGACCAAGACTACAGAAGCAACCGACCGTATGAAATAAGATATAACTGATATTACAAAGACAAAGGCAAGAAGGCTTGTTACACAGTGGTTCTGACAGTGATGAAGATAGTGAGACAATGTTTGTAGCTTTCAAAGATGATTCAGATGAAGATGAAAGGTATGTAGAAACAACACTTATCTCTAAAGTTAGTAAACATGACATTTGGGTTATTGATAGTGACTATACACATCACATGACTAGTGATAAAGGAAAATTTGAATTTCTTAAACATTATGATGGTGGATCTGTAAGAATGGGAAATGATACACCTTGTTAAGTGAAAGGATTCAAAGGTATTATTATGTTGAATAATCAAATCAAATGTGAGAATTCTTATTGGGTAAAAGGACTTAACTATAATCTGCTGAGTGTTTCACAGTTGAATAACATATGTCACCGAGTTGAATTTGAGAATAGAAAAGAAAGAATATAAGATGGAACAGAAAAGTTGATCGGCACTAGTGATTAATCTAAAGGTAACCTATTCTATCTTGACACAGCTGAAACTACTTGCTTATTGGTGAAGAATGAAGATATATGGTTATGGTATAAAATACTTTGTCATGTAAATTTTGACGAAATGGTTAAGATTAGTAAGAAAATAAAAGTTAGAGGCTTACCAATCTTATCTAAACTAGACCATGTAATGTGCAAAAATTGTCAAATGGGAAAGATGTCAAAATCTAGTTTCAAGAGAAAATATTTTTCATATAATGATATTTTGGAGTTAGTTCATACAGACTTATGTGGACCAATTAGAACACACATCTATAATGGAGATAGATATCTTATTTTATTTGTTGATGACTACTCTAGGATGATGATTGTCATGTTCCTAAAAGAAAAATCTGAAGCATTTAAGATGTTTGAGTGGTACAAAGCTAAAGTGGAAAAATAAATTGATAGAGATCTGAAGTATTTGAGATCCGATAGAGGAGGTGAATTTATTTATGATGAGTTCACTAACTTTTGTAATGAGTATGGAATCAAAAGATAGGTTTCAGCACTGAGGACACCACAGCAGAATGGAATTGTTGAAAGAAGGAATAGATTAATTGTTGATTGTGCCAGAACATTGATGATTGAAAAGAGTGTTGCACAAATATACTGGAGAGAAGAAGTTAGCACAACTGTTTACACACTGAACTAAGTACAACTGAAGAAAGATTCAAACACAACACCTTATGAGCTATGGTATGGTTATACACCTAATGTAAGTTATTTTAGAATATTTGGTAGTCGGTGTTATATTTTGAAAGATGATCGAAATGGTAAATTTGATTCAAAAAGTGATGAAGGGATATTTATTGGATATTCTACTAAGAGTAAAGCTTACAAATGTTTGAACAAGACATCTAACAAAATCATTGAAAGTGTAAATGTGAAAGTTGATGAATTTGCTAAGAAAAATGATGAGGACAGCATGAAAGAACCAGAAGATTATAGTATATTTTTCTACTTGGAAGAACCTAATACTATACCAATGCAGATGCCTAACGTTACTATGCAACAGGGTAATGTCACCAAGCAATGGGTAGCACAGACCGAGAATTAGGAAAATGTCAAAACTGATGATCATGAACTAGAACATAATGAACCTACAGAAGAAGATAATGAAGAACATAGAGTTGAACCTATACTTGCTAAATATGTGAGAAGACATCATCTACAAAATTAGATTATTAGAGATAAAAGAGCAAGCATAATAACAAGAAGTAATTTGAGAGATAACACTTGTTTAATTTGTGAATTTGAGCCTAAGAATGTTAGAGATGCATTAGAAAATGAAGAATGGATTAATTCTATGAATGAGGAAATTGAGAAGATACAAAAAATAAGACATGGACATTAGTACCAAGACTGAGTGATAAAAATATCATTGGCACCAAATGGATATTTAGAAACAAACTAAATGAGAATGGGGATGTAACCATAAATAGAGCAAGATTAGTTTGCAAAGGGTATGCACAAGAAGAAGGAGTTGACTATGGAGAAACTTTTGCACCCATTGCTATACTTGAAGGAGTAAGAATACTACTTGCATACGCTGCATATAAAGGATTCAAGGTATATCAGATGGATGTTAAGTCTGCATTTTTTAATGGAATACTGGAAGTAGAGGAATACATTGAACAACCTAAAGGCTTTGTTCACCCTGATCAGAAAAACATGGTATGTAAGTTACACAAAGATTTATATGGATTAAAACAAGCACCGAGAGCATGGTATGAAAGATTGCATTTCTATCTTATAAGTATTGGATTTATCATAACAAGTGATAACAACAATTTGTATTTTAAATGAGGAAATGATTATAAGACACTTATTTCTGAAATATTTTTTGATGATATTATATTTGAGGGTAATGATAACCTATGCACTTCATTTGCTGATGAAATGAGGAAATTAATTGAAATGATGATGTTTGGTGAGAACAAATTTTTTCTTGGATTCCAAATTTTACAACAGACTGCGAGTATTTATATTACTCAATCAAAATACATCAAGGAAGTACTTAAGACATTCAAAATGAAAGAATCAAAATGAGTCAAAACACCTATGGTGACAGGATACTGATGACATTATTCTTCCATTAGTATACTCAGAAGAAAAATACAGTCAGAAAGCATTATCGACAGACAGTAGGCATCACCGGCGAACCAAAAGTAGTACCAGTGAAATGCAAGCATACCCGACAGCACAAAGAATTTTTGAGAAAAATGCTAAGTATAAATGTGACAAGCTTCACCGGCGAACATAAGCATTACCAGTGAACATAAGCATTACCAGTGAACACAAGCATTACCGGCAACACAGGTTCCAGAATCAACCCGACAGGAACAGACAAGCATACCCGACGACATGTTTAGAGAAAGGAACACTGATGATCAAGAAAACCGACCATCAGAACCGACAGACAGATCAAGAACCCACAAATTGTGGATTTGAGTTTTACACGTCGATTAAAGCAATGTAAATCTAATTATAGAGTTTTATTTTTGTTTTAAATCAGATTAGATGGTCATGCATGCTTTATGTAAATGCTTTAAAGCATCCTAACGGATCTAAAGCATATCTAACTACAGATCAAGATCAAGTTGTATATCTTGAATCTAGAGTTAACGTGTAAATGCATGAATCAAGAATTGAGCCTAGATTAGTATAAATAGATGTTCATACTCAATTGTGAGTACATGAATTCTTAATAATTGATAGCCATGAAGAGCATCTAAGGAGCAGAAGGCGGAATTCATGCAAAGAGTAGAAACAAAATATATCAGTTATCAAGAACACACAGAGGCTACCGACAAGCAGATAAAGGTAATACTCAATCATAGAAGGATGATTAATAGTATTTTTGGAGCTTCATAGGATCTGTTTTATCAGCAATTAAAGATTGAATTTATCATCAGATCAAAGACTTATGTAGTTGAACTCTAAAAAGTGCATCACATCTAAAATCCTTTTGTAGAAGGTGGACTTAACCGTCCTATGTAAATCTCTTAATAGAGTGCACACTTAACAGTGTTGCTAAAGCTTCAAATGAAGTAGATCTTAACAGGTCTCCA
>MU227433.1:1498424-1523243 GCA_018584345.1 Thuja plicata | reverse complement strand
TTGATGATGCTTAGGCTTCAATAGAGGACTTAGTTTCTCAATATCGCTTAGTGATAGTTGATTATGCTTAGAGAAAATGAGAGGAGAAAACTTCCTTTTATATGAAATTAGGGCACAATCTTCTAAGAAGGCTGACATAGGAGAATTAAATTCCCAATAAAGCCTTTACCCCTAGGAGAGGACCTATGTTAAATATAATTTAGGAATCATCACTTTGGAACCTGAAACAGCCGACCCGAAAGCGGGAATTAACTTTTTCAATTACAGGACATAATAACCCAGCCAAAATAACCCTGGACAGAATAACCCGACCACAATAACCTAAGGAAAAAAAAACCTAGGGTCATAATAACCCAATCCAAAATAACCCATGGACAAAATAACCCCATAAGATTATAGAGAAAGGAAAACAACATTTATAAATTATAAGTATATTTCTTAAAAAAAAAATTCAAATTTTCAATTAAAGTGTCAAATTATGAGAAATTTCTCTTATATAATATAAAATATTATTATTGTTATAACCATCAACTAGTATTTTTAGTCTTTCTTTGAGTTCACGGTATTTTTTCCATTTGGTTGTGTAGTGTGTCCAGCCATATATTTCTCTATTTTATTCTCTTGGAGACCTTGTTCTTTTTTCACTTCTTTGATGAATTTCCAGATTGAGTTATGTGATGATTGAAGCAATTCACTAAATCCTCTATGCCATCCCTCAATAGAATTATTGGTTTTGGGAAGATCATCTTGAATAGTTGAATAGCAGTTCCACATTGTGATTGGAAACTTTGGTGACCGTCTATTGCCTCTTCTAGTTAGTCTTCCAATCCATGTGTCTTCAAAATAATCTATTATGGATTGAAAAGTCTCCTCATAATCTATATAGTAAGGAGATTGTATAAGTGTTTCGAATGCATTGATTACATATATCTGAGGCACAAAATCTAATGCAACAAGTTTTTTGATCTCAAACCAAAATACTTCATCAACACTGTAACGTGTTTGTAGACCTTCTTCTTGAACTTTCCTCTACAAGCACTGAGAGAAATGGAAAAAGCATCTCTGAATAGTGACATTTGGAAAATTTTCAGAAATATCTCCCTTGAAATCTAATTCAAAATCAAGAAGTATAGTTTTTGGGTTTAAATCAGGTTGAAGTTGTTTTAATTTAACATGTACTTGTGTATAAGTGGATCTTGTTTTGTTGGTCATAAGAATATAAATGAGTGGAAATATTTCCCATATTTTCTTGGGACATACATTGATGGTATAAACCAATTTTCATATTCTTTTAGCAATTGCAAATTTTGTGTGGTGGTGAATATTAAAAAATGGTTCTCATCATTACTGTCATGAAAAATTAAAAAAATGATTCTCATCATTACTATGGTGGTGAATATTAAAAAATGATTCTCATCATTACTATGGTGAATATTAAAAACAATTCTCATCATTATGATTATCATCTTTTCATAATAACTCTTATTTATCTTATTCCCACGAATTTGTCTTTATTTCTATAATTATTTATGATTTTAGAAGTTATTTAAGCAAATTAAAGATGTTTTAAGGCTATTTTAGGGGTATATAATGAATATATGGTCTAAAAATGACCTAAATATCCTCTATGGTGCCTCACAATCCCTTTTTAACATACTAACTTGATATAAAATGACCATGGGTTATTTTGTCCATGGGTTATTTTGACCATGGGTTATTTTGTCCATGGGTTATTGTGACCCTGGGTTATTGTGTCATTGGGTTATTATGGCGGGGTTACTGTGTCCATGGTTATTTTGGCTAGGTTATTATGTCTGGTTACCAACTTTTTCAAAGACCAACATCCAAAAACTGTGGGACCCTAAAATCTGGACCCTGGGTGAACGTTGAGGTCGACCTTGACCTAGGTCAGGGGTGAGGTTGACCTTGACCTAGGTCAGGGTTGAGGTCAACATAGACCCAAAAGTTCAACCCTGACCCTGAGGTCAAAGATCTCATATTTGCATTCCAGAATGCCAGAAATTGGCTAGAGAAAGATGGATAATTGGGGTAGAACAGGGGGAAAGCTAGGTCTAAATTAGGAACTCATTCAAGGCGCTTGACATGACCCCAAAACCACTTAATCGAAAGGCTAAACCAGTTGACAATGGAAGTGCTTCCTTTTTCTGACTATACATTTAGCCCCCACTTTAGCAAGAGTATGGACTCAACACAAACTCTTGGTAAAGGAGATCATAAAGAACAGACAATGTTATTTGAATCAAAAAGGGACAAAGAAATCCTCAATCCCCCAAGGTACTTAAGTCTTTATCAACCCTAAGATCACAATAAGAGAGACATCACTAGTTAAGGAAAGAGAGAGGGTGTGATTATCTTTCTCAATGAGAACTTATGTCCCATTGTGAACCACACAAGTAAACAGTGTAACTGGAAAGATGGAATTGAACCGCCTAGTGAATGTGGCTACTCACTAGTAAACCCATTAGGGAGATCCATTCTTAAGGACACCTTCCGACCTTAAGGGATCAAAACATTGAAAAATTGGAGGGATCAAGAGATCCGTGTAAATTTAAACAAGAGGGATCAAGAGATCCTAAAAAATAAAATGTAAAATGTCCATGATTTAAGGATTAGTTTTTAATCCATAAAGGGAAAAAAATTTAAGTGCTTGAAAATATTTTGAACGTGTGTGTGTGTGTGTGCAAAAAGTGAGTAGAGTGTATGCCCCCATGTTAAAGTCATTGCTAACACTTTAACATGAGAAATGGCTAGAACAGAAACATAAACAACTCTATGGCTTACGTTTCCACTACGAGATGCCCCCAAATGAAGACAAATCAAGGGAAATAAAACATTAACATACATAAGAACACAGAAGGGATCTACCTACTGTGGGGTCAGTATGATCATAAGATAACATGTACATATAAATATGATATTATTGCAAATGAATTGACATTATTCCCCAAAGAAAGTAGAACTACAATCACAATGGAGGAAAGAAACTTAAGAGTTACGAAGAGGAATCTTTTCAGACCACAACCTAGAGACCAAAAAGAATTAGTACTACCATGTCGCAGATCCAAGCAGATTATACAAGGGAAACTTTTATGAACAATAGCACAAGTACAACATAACATAGAAACAACATATAGAAGAATAAAGATACATATAGAGGAATTGTACCATAGGTTTGAACCTTTTATCACCTTGCACCAACAAAGTAACAAGGGTCGTATAAAATAATCTAACAAACATTTAGCAAACACATTACGGGAGAAGCACTGTACATCATGCAAACATAAAAAGGGCTACCATGAAGGATAGGCCAATCAGGCGCATCGCCTACTCTCCCTATCTTGGTTTATATTAGTTAGGGAAGGTAGGAAACTCGCAAGAGGGACTATATCCAATACAGTAGGAATGATAGCCAATTCAAAACAAGGATCCTCTTGAGAAACACATTGCTCGATACTAGGTGTAATTGTCAATTGAGCTGAAAGCATATGAGGTAAATCAGTATCAAGATCAATGGTCTCATATTCATCACTAAGATCAATAGGATCATCTAAAGTATCTTCCTCATCTAGATTAATTGAAATGGGATCTAAGATGTGAATAGGATCATCACAATCATTCATCTTAACATCATTATGAATATTGACTTCTTTCGACGCATCAGGCATAGGTTGGTCAAAAGAAGGTAAAGAGTTTCAAAGAAGAGAAGCACGGGCCCTAGAATTAGCTCTACGCTTCTTACGACATTCATTAGTAGATTTGTTTCATTTTTCTTTTCTTAACACATGTTGAGAAATAGGAGGAATGACCACTGATTCCTTCACAGGTTCTATAGGAGGATTCTCAATGGATTGTAATGAAATAGTAGAAGTTTGATTATTAGGATTAGAAGTAATGGCTAAAGGAGGTATGGAATGAATAGGAAAAAGACCATGGTTGAGATCTATCTGAGGCATGCTTAACTTAGCAATTTTGCGATGTTTGTAAGCTTGATATGAGCAAAAAAGATTATCAGGGTGAGGAGGACATGAGTTACGTAATGAAGGCCAAAATAAATCAAGAGTAGCACAATCTCTAGGCCTAGAAGGTTGATACAAACTATGATTAATCATTTTGACTTCTCCATTATGAATGACCTTAAGACATTTATGAATAGGAGAAGCAATAGCATGCATAGAAGTTATCCACAGTAAACCAAATTTGATTTGAAATTGATCAGAAGTAGGAATAAAAATGAAGGTAGTATCTACAACTTTACCACAAAGTTCCACTGGTAAGTTGATAGAACCAAGTGCAGGATAAAGAAAATTATTACAAGTTTGGATCCATGCATGAGATGGATCATATAAATCACGTTGTAAGTTTTTCATAAAAATATTTTCCTCAGTAATGACATTTTTTAAAGATGTGGGATCAACAAGACAATCACGATTAGGTATCTTAGAAATCCTAGCATAGATGTAAAGGGGACCATCGGGAGCCTTAATCATTTCAGAATCATCAAAGGTGTTTAAAAGTTCCCTGGGTCACTTATCCTTAGTTTATTTTTGAGTTTTAGGTGGAACGGGAAGTTAAAGTAGAGGTGAAGGATCATGAACAGTAGGTTGAGATGAAACAACACTCTCCACATGATTAACAATGTGATTAAGATCATCCATCTTTGAATCATAAACAATATGCACAGAAGATGGTTGAGCTATGGTATTAGTATCATGTGTAGGTAAAGGATTCGTATAAATTTGAAGGTTTTGATTAGGAGGAGAAACAGATTTATTTCCACTACCATCAAAATTATCAACAGATAAAGCCTTAGAATCAATTAAATCTTGAATTTTATGCTTTAGAGAATAAAAATTTTCAGTATCATGACCATTTTGGCAATGGTATTGACAAAAATCTTTAGAATCAAATGATTTTGATGCTATCGTGGTAGGGATAAGACGTCAAATAGGAGGTAAGGTAATCATATTAACACTTAACAACCTACTCATTATAGAATGCAAAGATTCAGAGAGAGGAGTAAACGCACGGTTCATATGGAAAGCAGTGGATGCAGAAGTGGCATTATTGGATGTAACATCAACTTGATTAGCAACCGCATTCATCTTTTTATTAATCTTTCCATAGTTGTTAGGTTTCTGAAACTTATTAGGATTAGAAGCATTGTCACTCTTATCAATGGGAACAGGAGCCATTGGAGTGTTGCTCTCAAATTGTCTCACTTGTAAATGATAATGGTGAAGTGTTGCACAAAGTTGTTGAAAAGAGGTAAATTCAGTAAGCAAAATCTTATCTCTAATATCATTTTGTAAATTTGAAATAAACATGTGTTGAATATCAATATTAGGAACGTGATAAGAAATTTGAGCATACAAATGCTTAAATCTACCAATGAAATCAGTCAATTTTTCCTTAATGTTTTGTTTACAATGCATTAAATCAGTTAAGGAAACTTGTGGACCAATGTTATTTTGAAATTGTTTGATAAAGGTATTAGCAAGTTTAGGAAAAGAATCAATTGAATAAGGAGGTAAAGAATAATACCATTGCAAAGCCTTATCACAAAAATTTCTAGCAAACAATTTAGCTAAAATCCTATGATCATAAGCATAATCACTATAAAGGATTTGAAATGTTTTAACATGAGTGATAGGATTGCCTTTACCACTGTAATTCTCAAGATGAGGCATATTGGCTTGTTGAGGGACAACAGCACGAATGATGTCTAAGGATAAAGGACTACCCATGTCACATGTAGGAATGCTAAACTTGGATTGGGTTAAGGATGCAAGTTGTTGTTGTAAAGATGACACGGGTTGAGCCAAACTAATAATTGTGGAATCATTAGAGGAAACAGGTGGCATAGAAATATTAGGAACACTAGGAAAAGTGTAGGAAGCAGTAGGAATAGAAGACACAACCGGTGGAACATTAGGAACCACAGTTGGAAGGGGATTAGAATAAGTAAAAGGTACACTATGATATGAAGGTTGTGAGGTAGGTAGAGATACCAAAGGAGAACTCACAGGAATAGATGCAATTGGGATAGATGTAGTCATCAAAGTAGGAGTATAAATAGGAATACTAGGAGTGGAAGAAGGTCCTTGACTAGTGATAGGAGGTGTATATCCTAATTCTTGAGCCTCTTGAGCTAAAGGTTTAACATTTGAATGCACAAGATGAGTAAGACCACGCAAGAAGTTAACACCTTGACCATTATCACAGATGACTTTCTTAAGAGCCTTTATATCTTGGATGGAATCTTGATTATGGTTTTCTTGGATAAGCCAATTTCCCATTTTATCAAGTTCGGTTGAGAGTTTTTACACTTGTTCAGGAGGAACTCTTAAGGCATCATCCTCATCATGAGATGAATGAGAAGAGTTATGCTCCATAGAAGGATTGGAATCATGATTTATCAAGTTATCATCCAGGATCCTAAGGAAAGGAGAGGAAGACTCAGGATCAAAGGAACCCATAAGTCTACGGCTTCTTTGAACCGGGATACTATATGTAGGACTAGAAGTGGTAAAGCTCATACACCAATGCAATGCAAATGAACTAACACAAGATATTGATTTATTAATTTTAAATGTAATTGAAAGAACATGCAAGATCTAGCATAAACATGTAAATCTAACACCAAAAAAGAAAGATTTGTCTATCGCGGGTTCACCAAAATGTAAAGGAAGAAAATTGATTTGGTTTATTATTATTAGGTATGTTGTATTTCCTTAACCTTTACATTTAATTTGTAATTTGTATGGATGTGATATTGTAATGTGATTGAGCACATAGGGGGAAGGAAGATAAGATGTTCCTCTTTTATCCCCAAATGCACAAATGAAAGATCCAAGTTGATTAACCCAAAAGAAGGATCCAAGTTTCTGTTGATTAACCCAACAGAAACACAGAGACGGACAAAACCCAAAAATATTTTTCCGATCCAACACCATATTGACAAAAATGTTGACCTTGACCCACTAATCTCACCTCTGACCCAATAATCTTGACCCTGACCTGCACAACTCCAACAAAAAATTTGTTTGTGGATCCCAATAGTTCGCTGAAAAGGGTATCCAGATCTAAGTTCAAATCCGCAGTCTTGAACCTGTACCAACAAAAAAAATAGATTTTTTTGTTGTGGGGGAGGGTTTTTCCTTATTCAAACCCTGATTTAGGAATTAACCTTAAATATATAATTGAAATTGCAGAAGTAAAGAAAGTAAATGCATAAATTCACCTTTCTTGTGAAAGTCCTTGTGGATGATTCGAATCCTTGAGTCCACAAGTAGGTATGCACCAATAGATCTAGAATTTAGATTGTGGGATGTCTTCAATCAATTTTTTGTTGATCTCCAACACCAAATCTTGAATGGGTTCTTGATTATGAAGAGGCTTGGAAGAAAGTGGATGGAGAGATCACCAAAAAGGGCACTATATTGTAGCTTGAATCCTTCAATGACCTCCCATGGATCTCTTTGATGAATGGATGCTTGATTATGGATGAATCCTTGCTTCAAATCTTGCTTGATTTATTTCTTGAATCTTCACTTGATGATGCTTAGGCTTCAATAGAGGACTTAGTTTCTCAATATCGCTTAGTGATAGTTGATTATGCTTAGAGAAAATGAGAGGAGAAAACTTCCTTTTATATGAAATTAGGGCACAATCTTCTAAGGAAGCTGACATAAGAGAATTAAATTCTCATTAAAGCCTTTACCCCTAGGAGAGGGCCTATGTAAATATAATTTAGGAATCATTGCTTCAGAACCCAAAACAACAGACCCAGAAGCAGGAATTAACTTTTTCAAAGACTGACATCCGGAAACTGTGGGACCCTGAAATCTGGACCCTAGATCAAGGTCGAGGTCAACCTTGACCTAGGTTAGGGGTGAGGTCAACCTTGACCTAGGTCAGGGTCAAGGTCAACATAGACCCAAAATTTTGACCCTAACCCTGAGGTCAAAGATCTCAGATTTGCAGTCCAGAATGCCAGAAATTGGCTAGAGAAAGGTGGAGAACTGGGGAAAAATAGGGGGAAATCCAGGTCTAAATTAGGAACCCATTCAAGGAACTTGACATGACCCCAAAACCACTTACTCGGAAGGCTAAACTAGTCTACAATGGAAGTGCTTCCATTTTCTGACTATACAGCTCTAAACCACCTTCATGGGTTAACCTACCAAAATGGATCACATCCCCATGTATTCCATCTCCAAATGACCTATACCACACAAAACATGCATTGGAAAGGGTCTTTTCAAAATATTTTGGGTAGTTGCTTCAATTAGCCCTCTCTAGTCTAGTAGCCCTATCTCACTGGTTTTGGGGACTTAAAATTCCAAATCCTTCAAATGATCCACTAAAAAAATATTATATTCTTCCACCCTTTATTGAATTTCACAACCTCCTACAGGGATTCCTTCTAAAATTCTAAGACATGGTCTCAAACTAGCCAAATACCAGAGACCTAATAGGGATATTAGGCCTTGGTTTACAAAGTGATTCCCATCTCCCCTATCTTTTCCCCCAATCCAAAGACATATCCTTCAATGGGTATCTAAAAATTTTCTAAGTGCAAAGGGAGGTCCTCTGGTTCATCACCCAACTCTTAATTCTTAAACATCTATCTAAACAGCAAGGTAGCCACATAAAGATGTCTACCTAGGGAATCTAATTTCCTAGTGATCCCTACACTTCCACACTCCTACCTTCTAGGAAAATAAAATAAAATAGGCCCTAGTTGCATTCCTGAAGACACATCATTGTTTTATGGTGAAATTGCAAGATAGAGCCATTTTGGGACAACCCTAATTTGGAGGGTTTCATAGAGAAATACAGTCCAACGAATGCAAAGTTTGAATAAATTTTAGATCCAAAAATCCCAACACTTCAAACCAAATATAAATGAAAGGAAATTAAATTGAGAACCTTCCCCAATCAATCATAAACTTCTCCCAATTCGTACATGGTCAGAGACAGTGAAAAGAATGGGAAATTTGATAGAGTTTTATGCATTAATCATTCAATATTCCATAAAATGTCTTCCCAACCATTGGAAATGGTTGATCTAAATTTTATATTCTTCCCCCCAATAGTTCATAACCATTTTTAAATTTAGAGCCTTTGGGGAAGAAGAGTCACTTTTGCAAGAAAATGTTATCAAAACACAAAATTGCATAATTGGAAGAAAAGTTGCAATGCTTAAACAACTTGACCCTCCTTGGCATAGGAGTGGATTTACATTATTAAAAACATAAACATTACTCCTATAGGACCTGAAATCCCTAAGGAATCAATCCTATATCCCCTTGGCTCTTATGCCCATGGTGGTTTATAGTGCACATACCCATGTCATAGAGTTCCACAAATGGGAAAACTTATTTCAAACCTTTTAAAAATGAAATTTAAAAGAAAAAGAAGGACATCTCCAATATCCCAACATCATCCGTCACTGTCTTGATCAGAGGTGAGTGCCTCTACACCACCCCTCCACACTAAATCCAAAATTCTCCAACCAAAAAGGTGAAATGATTTCTATATCCCTTTGGAGACAATTGTATATCAAACAACATATAACTTGTGAAACACTTCTTCCCCAACATTGGAATCGAAATAGAGAACATCTACTATAGTATAATTGGGGTCAAAATTTGTTAGTGACATTGACAGGTTGCTTTTCCAACAGGAAAGGGACCTATATTTTGATTTTTTACTTTTATAAAATACACATGTTGTCCTTATATGATGTATTTTGAAATCAATTTGGAAGACAATAACATTCACGTTGAACCTTTAATTGCCAACTTTGAAAATGAAAAAAAAAAATTGAAATGAATCCTATATCCCTTTGTATTCAAATTAGATTTTTACAAACAGATAACTGATAAAAGTAGATCAACTCAGAAAGCATTAGCAATTACATAAGGATTGGTATTGTGTATATGTACAAAAAGTAATAACTAAAAAATGAATGAAAGAACCCTTAATGGGAAATCTAAAACCCTCCAACCAAAAAAATGAAATAAATACTATATCGCTTACAATTCAACAAAATAGATAACTTATTAAAACCTTACATCCCAACATTGGATTTTAAATTGAAAACATCTACTACAACCAAATTCAAAACCTAAAACTGATAAAAGGACATAAACTCATAAAGCAATAGCAATCACATGAAGACCATAAATAAAATAACTTATTAAACCCTTAAAACCAAACATTGGAGATGAAATTGAAAACATCTAAAATTGCAAACCTAAATATGATAAATTGAAATGGATTTGGAAAGCAGTAACTATCACATTGCACCCTTAATTCACAACATTTGTATATCTGAAACCCTCAAACCTATAAAATGAAATGAAATGTATATCCCTTTGGAGTCAAATATAATATAAAAAATAGATTACTAATAAGAGGAGATGAACTCATAAGACTAGAAAATGCATTGAACCCTTAATTACAAACATTGGGATTGAAATTGTGTATATGTACAACAAGTTAATCCTTTACAATCAAATTGTAACCAAAAGGCAGATGACTTATTAAACCCTTGATCTATAACATTCAAGCGAAAACAAAATAAAATCCTTAATAGTTAATATGAAACCCTCCAACCAAAAAAATGAAATGAATTATATATCCCTTTGGAGGCAAAAAAAAAATAGATAACTTATAAAAACCCTTAATTCTCAACATTGGATAAGAAAATGAAAACATCAACTACACTCAACTTGACAACCTAAAAATGATAAAATGAAATAAATGCAGAAAGAATCTGCAATCACATGGAAACCATCAAGAAAATAACTGATTAAACCCTTGATCTTTAACATTGTAGTTGAAATGAAATCCCTTAACAACTACCTAGATATATTATTAAACCCTTAAACCTTAAAAGTGGAATTGGAATTGAAAACCCTAAATAGTAAATTTGAAACCTTACAACCAATTAATTTAAACTTAAATTGAACACACTAAGTGATAATCCTAAAGGATAAATTGTTTGTCATTAGTATACAAGGAAATAGTTTTTGGACTATCAGTAACATGATCACCGAGTGACAACATTCAGTCAAGCACAAAGGACACCAAAAAAAGATAAGTGCAATGGTCACTAAAAATGTTAGTGCAAGTGAACACCAAAATCAATGAGCACCGATATGCACTATCACCGACAGACATTTTACAAAGTAAACCAAGAGCATATTTTACAGAGTAAACCAATAGACAGTTCAGAGACATCACCAAGCACAGACTATAGAGAAGACTGAGCACCAGTCTACCGAGAGTCACACGTTAGATAAAACACTTCAGTTTTATAATTAGCTTTATGCTTAGTTGTAAAACCATTTCTTGAGGAACAAGTAAAGCATATGTAATTATTTTAATCAGTTTAACTGATTGTAAGCATGCAAACTAGGTGATCAAGGTCAAGTTATAAATGTTTGATCATAGAATTTTTATTGTAAAGCGTGAAACCTAATTAGGTCAATACATTATATAAATAGAGGTAGTAATCAATCAAAAGAAGATGATTGTATTCATAGAAGACATCTATGGATCAGACAGAGAGTTTCATGCAGAAGGACACAAAAGACAGAATTCAGTTATGAAGAACAAGATTCAAGGCTACCGAGTAGAACAGAGGCATTAATCAATCACTATAGGTGATACATATACATTGTGAACTTAAAGGATCTATATTCAGCAATTCAGGATTGCATACTATCAGGTCAAAAAGTAGTTTTGAATACTCTCTAACAATTGTAGCAAATAGAAGAAATCCTTTAAGAATGTAGACTTAATAGTCTTTTTGTAAATCTCTTAACCGAGTGCACACTTAACAGTGTTTCTAAATATCTTAACCGAGTAGACCTAACTAGTCTAAAATGTTACTCCTAACAGGGTAAGATTGTCAGAAGTGGTCACACTTGTAGCCTTAACTGACACCTTCCATTCTGCAGATAGTGAAGATTTGTGGGTTTCATCACCACAACAGTTTTTACCTTCTAACAGGGGTTTTCTACATTACCAATTCTTGTGTCATGTGTAACTACTTTTCATGAATGTTTACATGCAATTAAATTTATGATTTGATATTACATGCATAGGGTAGAAAAGCATCAATGGTCAGTAATGCAAGAAAAGATTACAGAGGGTTAATTAACAAAATGTTTTAAGGGTACTGATTCACCCCTCCCCTCTCAGTACACACCATTCCATTATTCTAACAATTGGTATCAGAGCTAGATCTCTTATTTGGAAAATTTTAAATCACTTGAGAGAAAATATCATACAATGGAAAGGTATAAGCTTGATAAGAATATTGAAAATCAGAAGTTGCAGATACAGATCTTCTATGAACAATACAAAGAAGCAAGAATCAAGATGAGAGAGTTACTATATGAAAGAAAAGTTATGGTATCTCACCAAATGAAAATTACTATCATGAAGAAGAGATACATGATTTGTTTGAGTCGTCGGGATCTACATCTAGCAATACATCAGACACATCTGAAGGAAGCATTACAAGTCTTAATGAATCAATCAACATCTGACAGAACAAGTGAAGGTATTGCAAATCATTCAAGAGACACAGATGCTAAGAAGGATTAATGTTATGAATAATGCTAGACAAGTTGAACAAGAAAGAACATTAGCTATTGATGACAGAAGGAAGATCACTCAGAATCTATAAGAGAGAGAAACTAAAATAAAAACACTTACTGAACATCATCATGAGATCACCAATCAAATAGTTATTATGAGTCATGAGGCCAACAGAGTGAACATAGAACTAAATGGGAAATTGGAAGCTATTGGTGAACTAAGAGAAGAAAATGAGAAACGAAAGCATGAAGTAAGGATTCAGCAACATCATAATGATATGATCAAGAAAGCTGAAGAGAGTACCAAAAGAATGGATGATTTTCTAAATGGGCAAAGGAGACACAACAACAATATGGTTCTAGGGTATACTGAGCATGGAGAATGATCAAACTGAGCTCATCAGAAAGATGTCTACACAAATCCAAGACCAAAGAAGAAGTCATGAAATCACTGTGGAAAACTAGGCCACACATCAAATGTTTACAGGAGCAAAGCTAAAGGTATTCCTAAGTCCACTTCTAAATTCATAGGTAATTGTTATAACTATAAAAAGCATGGACACAAAGCACATGAATACAGATCTAAGGTGAACAAACCAAAGAAGGAATCCTACATGGAAAAATATTTTTCTTCTTGCAAAATGCATCACCACACATCTCATGAATGCAATAAAAATAAAAGGCAAGCATGGAAACCAAAAGAACAAGAAAATTCTTATAAACTGAGAAGAGTCAGTAACTTGTGTGTTTGGGATTACAACACATGGAAAAATTGCACTGTATGTAGTAGATATGGACACATAGCTGCAAAATGCATGAGAAAATGGATACGAAGGTCAATGAACTGGATTAACTCTGGAACGGCATGCTTACACTGTCATAAGGTCAGTCATCCAAGAAAGGACTATAGAGATTGAGTGACAAAGTCAATCCGATAAAAAATTGAGTGATTCAAAATCTACTAAGTTAGATGCACCACCAGCCAAGAAGGCAAATGTAGCAAATGTGATAGTTGTATCAAGGACCAGAAAAAAAACTACAAAATATTCAGATTCACAGTCGGTAAAGAAAGGTACAGTGAGCACTTATAAGCGAAAGCCTCAAGTTGGGAAAGCAACACCGAGACAAAGAAGGAGATACATCAGAGGAAAATAAGATAAGGAAGATACTGAGAAGGATGAGCAAAAATAAGGAGTTCAAACAGAAAATCTCAAAGTTCCTCACACAGTTGATGAAGTTACATAGTCAATCATCAACACTGGGAGCATATCACACTGAAAGATAAGACAATGGCTAACCTTATCTCCCAGAGATCAAACCAAGATAAAAGAAGCCATAATTAAGGAAATGGCTACATACAAGTATGTACCAATACAATTCAATAAGAAAATGCCACAAGAGCTTAGTGACCGAATATCAGCAAGGTGGACTTATGCACTACATATAGAGAAACAGATAAGGGAAAGATCCCTAGTTACAATCGTGCCACCCAAATCAAAAGTTGAATAAATAGAAGCATGCAAAGAAATTATCTGCAAATATGAGAACTTACAAATTACTAGAGGGCAGATTGGTAGAGCTTGATATAGAAAGCAATGAGACTTAGAATGAAATATTCAATGCCCCCAAGAAGGTACTGGATCTTACCGAGACACCTCACTATGAAGAGAAAGAGGCCACACCGAGCCCACAACACATCTTCATTAATGACACCGAGGATGTCAATCCAATAGAGTTGACAACACAAGAAAGTAAGGATATGGATGACATACCTCAGATTTTACAATCATTAGGGGATACAATAGAGATCACAATCAAAGATATAACACTTATTGATTCTGATGATGAGCCAAAAAAGGATGAAGATGTAACTGATGCCACCGAGAAAGCAAAGGAAATGGATACAATGAATGTTGCACAGGAAAATATACCAAGTGACATGTCATTATTAATACAAGCTATCAATATCATCACAGAAGCAAAGGAAAAGTCACCTGAGCCTGATGCAAACAATCCAATAGACACAGGTGATTAACAAGGGAAGAAGCAAGATACAAATGACGAGCAGAGAGAAACAAGTGGAGAGGAAAAACAAAGTGATGACACCAAAAAGAACACCGAGGAAGAAAAGGTTGCAGAAAAAGATAAGGTTGATGTAGAAAAGTCTACTACCAACCAATAGGTTAATACCGAGTAGCATACAAAAGGTGTCACACCTGCCACAAAAAGAGTCACATTAAATGAAATTATTGATATACCAAACTGTGATCCTAGAAGATTGGATCCAAAGTCACTTACCAAGTATAGAGGACTCTATAAAAGAAAGACAATTCAGGATAAGCTCAAAAAGGAGCACAAGAACTCACAAGTCCTGGAAAGCACAAAAGAAATATTATTGCAGATTATTCCTGACACCGACATTTATCAAAATTCTCCAATACTTGATCAGTTATCAATTCTGACCGGCACCATTACATCATAGAATATAGATGCAGACAATGTCATTGAGGAACATGTTGAGTAGAAGCGTCAATACAAATTAACCAAGAAGATTAGCTAAGAAGTGACATAAAATAAGGTAAAACTTTCTGAATTAGTAACTACAATGGAACCAATATTTTCAGAAGTAGTTAAACTAGTTCAAAAGTTGTGCACAATAGAGAATTTCACTACTGAGCATAGTGAAAAGATAGAAAAGATAGATGAAGATCTTAAGGGTAGTGCACAGGGTCTCAAAACTGAGAAAAGTACATTCCAGTTGAATTACAAGAAGATTGTAGAAGTAAAATGGTTGAGAATAGAACTTTAAAAGGATGAAAGTAGAATATGAGATGAGGTAACTGAGTTGTAGGCTATGTTACTCCTAAATCTCATACTGCTATTAAAACACATGACTTTGGAAAAATCATTGATTGCCACCATAGAGATGTCTATTACAAAGAGTATATATGATAGGCACGCCAGACTCACATTGCAAAACATGACCCTGGAACACCTCCAAGAGAAATGGGAGAAGATAATGGTAGTCCTTCAAAAATATCATGCCCACATACTTGACAGGCTATAAGTATTACACCTTTATCATTATTTTCAAAAAAAGGGGGAAATTATATGTGAAAGGGGGAAACTATATATATAAGGGGGATATTATATGTATACATGTCAAAAGGGGAAAACATGTCAAAGACCAAAGAGGGACATAAATATGTACATACACTAAACTGAGGATTGCACATAGGGGGGTCATTGACAAGGTAAACACTTGTATACACTAAACATTTCAATTTGGACATATCAGTTTTTTATACTAATGCCAAAGGGGGAGAATATTGATAATCCTAAAGGATAAATTGTTTGTCATTAGTATACAAGGAAAAAAAATGTGGACTGTTGGTAACATGATCACCGAGTGATAGCATTCAGTCAAGCAAAAAGGACACTAAAAATAGACAACTGTAATGGTCACTGAAAATGTTAGTGCAAGTGAACACCAAAATCAATGAACACCAATATGTACTATCACCGACAGACAGTTTATAGAGTAAATTGAGAGCAAATTTTACAGAGTAAACCGACAGACAGTTTAGAGACATCATCGAGCACAAAGTATAGAGAAAACCAAGCACCAGTCTACCGAGAGACAGTTTTATTTTTGAGAAATGTGGATCTGAGTTACACGTTAGATAAAATACTTCAGTTTTATAATTAGCTTTATGCTTATCTTTAAAACCATTTCTTGATGAACAAGTAAAGCATATGTAATTTTTTTAATCAGTTTAACTGATTGTAAACATGCAAACTAGGAGATCAAGGTCAATTTGTAAACCTTTGATTATAGAGTTTTTATTGTAAAGTGTGAAACCTAATTAGGTCAATACATTGTATAAATAGATGTCATAATCAATCAGAAAAAATTTATTGTATCCGCAACATACATATATGGATTAGACAGAGAGTTTCATGCAGAAGGACACAAAAGACAGAATTCTATTATGAAGAACAAGATTCAAGGCTATCGAGAAGAACAGAGGTATTAATCAATCACTATAGGTGATACATATACATTGCAAACTTAAAGGAACTGTATACAGCAATTCAAGGTTGCATACTATCAGGTCAACAAGTATTTTTGACTACTCTCTAACAATTGTAGAAAATAGAAGAAATCCTTTAAGAATGTTGACTTAACAGTCTTTTTGTAAATCTCTTAACCAAGTGCACACTTAATAGTGTTGCTAAATCTCTTAACCGAGTAGACCTAACCAGTCTAAAATGTTACTCCTAACAGGGTAAGATCATCAGAAGTGATCACACTTGTAGCCTTAACTGACACCTTCCATTCTGCAGATAGTGAAGATTTGTGGGTTTCATCCCCACTGTAATTTTTACCTTCTAACAGGGGTTTTCTACGTTGCCAATTCTTGTGTCATGTGTAACTACTTTTCATGAATGTTTCTATGAATGTTTACATGCAATTAAGTTTGTGATTTGATGTTACATGCATAAGGTAGAAAAGCATCAATGGTCGGTAATGCAAGAAAATATTACTAAGGGTTAATTGACAAAAAAATTTAAGGGTATTGATTCACCCCTCCCCTCTCAGTACACACCATTCCATTATTCCAAAAATTGGTATGAGAGCTAGATCTTTTATTTAAAAAATTTTAAATCACTTGAGAGAAAATATCATACAATGGAAAGGTATAAGCTTGATAAGAATATTGAAAATCAGAATTTACAGATACAGATCTTCTATGAGAAATACAAAGAAGAAAGAATCAAGATGAGAGAGCTACTAGATGAAAGAAAAGTTATGGCATCTTGCCAAAATGAAAATGACTATCATGAAGAAGAGATACCTAATTTTTTTGAGTCATCAGGATCTACATCTAGCAATACATCAGACACATCTGAAGGAAGCATTACAAGTCTTAATGAAATCATTCAACATCTGACAGAACAAGTAAAGGTACTGCAAATCGGTCAAGAGACATAGATGGTAAGAATGATTGATGTTATGAATAATTCTAGACAATATGAACTAGAAAGAACATTAGTTATTGATGACAGAAGGAAGATCACTCAGAAGCTACAAGAGAGAGAGAGAGAGAGAGAGAGAGAGAGACTTACTGAACATCATCATGAGATCACCAATCAAATAGTTCTTATGAGTCATGAGGCCAACTAAGTGAACATAGAACTAAATTGAAAATTGGAAGCTATTGGTGAACTAAGAGAATAAAATGAGAAACTAAAGCATGAAGTAAGGATTCAGCAACAACATAATGATATGATCAAGAAAGCTAAAGAGAGTACCAAAAGAATGGATGATTTTCTAAATGGCCAAAAGAGACTAAATAACAATACCAATCTAGGGTATACCGAGCATGGAGAATCATCAAACTGAGATAATCAGAAAGCTGTCTATACAAATCCAAGACCAAATAACTAGTCATGCAATCACTATGGAAAACCAAGTCGCACATCAAATGTTTGCAGGAGCAAAGCTAAAGGTATTCCTAAATCCACTTCTACATTCATAGGTAATTGTTATAACTGTAACAAGCATGGACACAAAGCACATGAATCCAGATCTAAGGTGAACAAACCAAAGAAGAAATCCTACATGGAAAAATATTGTTCTACTTGAAAAATGCATCGCCACACATCTCATGAATGCAAGAAAAATAACAAGAAAGCATAAAAACCAAAAGAACAAGAAAATGCTTATCAACCAAGAAGAGTCGGTAACTCATATGTTTGGGATTACAACACATGGAAAAATTGCATAGCATGTGGTAGATATGGACACATAGTTGCAAACTGCATGAGAAAATGGATATGAAGGTCAAGGAACTGGACTAACTCCAAAATGGCATGCTTACACTGTCATAAGGTCAGTCATCTAAGCAAGGACTGTAGAGACGAAGTGACATATTCAAGCACTTTTGCTAATGGGAACACTATTAAAGATATCAAGAGAATGAGAAATGAAATGTGGAGGAAAGCTTCAAGCAAAGATGATGCTAGACCAAGCACCACAGGTGGTGACACCTCATTCAATGGATCTAGTGATATCACCACCCCCACCTAAGAAAAAAAATTAAGTACAAAATTTCACTATATAAAGTTATATTTTACATTAGTTCAATATTCATAGATAATATGCCAAATTAGCATGAATAGAGATGCACTATGGCATAGCTTGTTATGAATTTGTGAATCCAATCTCATTGGTCAATACACACGGAGCATCGTTGGTGTACATATAAAAGCCAATTTATCAATGTAAATCAAGCATCGTCAGTAAACATGTAAAAGACAATGAAGTCTTCGCTACATACCGAGCACCGTTGGTGAAAATGTGAAAAGTGCAAGTAAGTTGTTACCTACCCCGAGTGTTGTATTATCACCGAGGATGAAATTGGTATAATGCCTAAGCGTCAGTGTTACCGAGTGGTAGCTAAATCATTTATTGCACCACTTAGGTAATTTTCTATAAATAGGGCATCAAAGTGCTCATTCCCTCACAAAGCAAAAAAGAAAAAATACAGTAGAGTGAAGCAGAGCGACCAAACGTGACAAGTTTGCAGATTGATCAATAGTAGATTTAAAGGAGATTCCAAACATATTTCAATAGATTCCTAGCTTCTACAGTGAAGTTCATGTAAGTACCAAGACTTACCAAGAACACATTTCATTTACGGAGAAAGCGCTAATTTCACAAACAATAGAAACTACATCGTGAGTCACCAAGATCAAGAATGCGAAGGACAAGAAGGTCAACCTGATTAAGAACTCTACCTGTGAAGAGCCCAAGTATAAATTTTTCCCTAAGGTTGCTTCACAACCTAATGAACAAGGAGCATTCTTGAGTATACCTCCTAGGGTTTTTCTATTTGAAGACATCCGAGCATATATCCACTACAAAGTTGCAGAGATCAGAGATCTTGAGGTTGAAGAGGCTTACAAGAAACTTTGAATAAATGGAAACCTTAAAGATGAATATAAACACATTAAGGTGAAAGGGTTAACAGATTCCCTAATGTTTCTGAAAGATTTCAAGATCGAGTGGATTTGGATAGTACTCATCTGAGTACATGATAGGATAATGTGGTTGGATGAACCAAAACCAATTACTAAGCATGTGATTCATGTGGTAACCGGTTATGCAATAACCAACAAGGTGAAAGGCCTAAAACATCCTTCTCGCCCTGAGATTGAAAAGATAACAGGTGTAGTATGGGATAACAAAGGTTTAAATTTTAATTCAATCACCGACCCAGATATGAATTTTGGTGCATGTGCACTTAGATACAAGGTATCCCAAGCAAGCCGATTGAATAGCATAGCTTGTGGAGCAGTTGACACTTCTTATAAAATTGTGAAGAAAGGACTACAACTGGACTTATCTGAGATTCTACTGAAGAAACTGGAGGAGAACATGAGGACCATTAGGTCATCCATATATAATTCATGTAAGTTTGGTTCACTCCTCATGTGCACATTTTTTTACTTTTAGAATTTCTTCTTATCTGTCAGTAATGTCAATTGGGACACAACCCGACCAATAAAAGCACAAATTAGTGAATTCATAAAGTCAATAGGGGACAATTTCACATCAGTAATGGATGAATACTTCACTACCTTCAAGGATAGAAGGAAGAAGAGAATGAAGATACCTGCACAAATGGTTGAACAGTATAAAGATGACATATGTTTCATAGTACATACCGACACCACTTTAATAAAACCAGTTATACCGAGAACAGCATGGTTACCACCACTGGAATATGAGATCAACATTGATCAAGCTACAGAGGCTATTGAAGCCTTGCTAAATGAAGCAGTGGAAGAATCATTGGTCAGATTTGGAACTTATGAAGAAGCTAAGGCTAGAATCAAAACTGGCCTAGTAGTGAAGAAGATAGACCAAAAGAAGAATAAAATCATAAAAACACTTGAGAAGAAACTTTCGGTAGACAATAAATATTCAGAAAAAGATACCACTAAGGGAAAGCCACCCATCGGTGAAACTAAAAAATTGAGTGATTCTGAATCTGTACTAAGTTACATGCACTACCAGTTAAGAAGGCAAAGGTAGCAAATGTGACAGCTGCATCAAGGACCATAAGAAAAACTACAAAAGATTCAAATTCACCGCCGGTAAAGAAATATACAGTAAGGACTTATAAGAGAAAGCCTCAAACTAGGAAAATAGTGCCGAGACAAAGAAGGAGATACATCAGAGGAAAAGAAGATAAGGAAGATACTGAGCAGGATGAGAAAGAACAAGGAGTTCAAACAAAAAAGCTCAATGTTCCTCACAAATTTGATGAAGTTGCATAGTCAATCATCGACACCGGGAGCATATCACACTGAAAGATAAGACAATGGCTAACCTTATCTCCCAGAGATCAAACCAAGATAGAAGAAGCCATAATTAAGGCAATGGTTACATACAAGTATGTACCAATACAATTCAATAAGAAAATTCCATAAGAGCTTAGTGACAGAATATTAGCAAGGTGGACTTATACACCGCATATAGAGAAACAGATAAGGGAAAGATCCTAGTTAAAATCATGCCACAAAAGTCAAAAGTTGAATAAATAGAAGCATGCAAAGACATTATCTACAAAGATGAGAGCTTACAAATTAATAGAGGGCATATTAGTAGAGCTTGATACATAAATCAATGAGACTTGGAATGAAATATTCAATGCCCCCAAGCAGGTCCTGGATCTTACCGAGACACATCACTATGAAGAGAAAGAGGCCACATCGAGCCCAGAACACATCTTCATTAATGACACTGAGGATGTCAATCCAATAGAGTTGGCAACACAAGCAAGTAAGGCTATGGATGACATACCTCAGATTTTACAATCATTAGGGGATACAACAGAGATCACAATCAAAGATATAACACTTATTGATTATGATGATGAGCCCAAAAAGGATGAAGATGTAACTGATGGCACTGAGTAAGAAAAGGAAATGGATACAACAGATGTTGCATAGGAAAATATGCCAGGTGACATGCCATTATTGATACAAGCTATCAATATCATCATAGAAGCAAAGGAAAAGTCACCTAAGCCTGATGCAAATAATTCAATCGACACGGGTGATGAACAAGGGAAGCAGCAAGATAAAAATGAAAAGAAGAAAGCAACAAGCGAAGAGGAATAATAGAGTAATTACAATGGAACCAATCTTATCAGAAGTAGTTAAACTATTTCAAAAGTTGTGCATAATAGAGCATTTCACTACCGAGCATAGTGAAAAGATAGAAAATATAGATGAAGATCTTAAGGCTAGTGCACAGGGTCTCAAAACTGAGAAAAATGCATTCCAGTTGCATTACGAGAAGATTGTAGAAGTAAAATGGTTGAGACTAGAACTTCAAAAGGCTGAAAGAAGAATCTAAGATGAGGTAACCAAGCTGTAGGCTATGTTACTCCCGAATCTCACACTACTACTAAAACACATGACTTCAGAAAAAGCATTGATATCCACCCCAGAGATGTCTGTTATAGAGAGTATATATGATAAGCACACCACACTCACATTAGAATACATGACCCCGGAACACCTCCAAGATAAATTGGAGAAGATAATGGCAGACATTCCAAAATGCCATGCCCACATACTTGACAAGCTGTAAGTATTACACCTTTGTCATTATTTTCAAAAAAGGGGGAAACTATATGTATAAGGGGGATATTATATGTATACATGTCAAAAAGGGAAAACATGTCAAAGACCAAAGATGGACATAAACATGTACATACATTAAACTGAGGCATGCACATAGGGGGGGTCATTGACAAGGTAAACACTTGTATATACTGAACATTTCAATTTGCACATATCAGTTTTTGATACTAATGCCAAAGGGGGAGATTGGTAATCCTAAAGGATAAATTGTTTTTCATTAGTATACAAGGAAATAGTTTTTGGACTATCGGTAACATGATCACCGAGTGACAGCATTCATTCAATCACAAAGGACACCAAAAATAGACAAGTGCAATGGAAACTGAAAATGTTAGTGCAAGTGAACATCGATATGCACTATCACAGACAGACAGTTTACAGAGTAAACTGAGAGCATAGTTTATAGATTAAAATGACACATAGTTCAGAGACATCAACGAGCACAGACTACAGAGAAGACCGAGCACCAGTCTACTGAGAGACCATTTTATTTTTGATAAAATGTGGATCTGAGTTACACGTCAGATAAAACACTTAAGTTTTATAATTAGCTTTATGCTTAGTTGTAAAACCTTTTCTTGATGAACAAGTAAAGCATATGTAATTGTTTTAATCAGTTTAACTGGTTGTAAACATGCAAACTAGGAGATCAAGGTCAAGTTGTAAACCTTTTGTCATAGATTTTCTATTGTAAAGAGGGAAGCCTAATTAGCTCAATACATTGTGTAAATAAATGTAGTAATCAATTAGAACAAATTATTGTAGCCACAGCATGCATATATGGATTAGACAGAGAATTTCATGCAAAAGGACACAAAAGATAGAATTCAATTATGAAGAACAAGATTCAAGGCTATCGAGAAGAAAATGGGTATTAATCAATCACTATAGGTGATACATATACATTGTGAACTTAAAGAATATGTATTCAGCAATTCAAGATTGCATACTATTAGGTCAAAAAGTATTTTTGACTACTCTAAAAATTGTAGCAAGTAGAAGAAATCCTTTAAGAATGTGGACTTAACAGTCTTATTGTAAATCTCTTAACTGAGTGCACACTTAATAGTGTTGCTAAATATCTTAACCAAGTAGACCTAACCAGTCTAAAATGTTACTCCTAACAGGGTAAGATCATTTGAAGTGATCACACTTGTAGCCTTAGCGGGCACCTTCCATTCTGCAGATAGTGAAGCTTTGTGGGTTTCATCCCCACCACAATTTTTACCTTCTAATAGGGGTTTTTTGCGTTTCCAATTCTTGTGTCATGTGTAACTACTTTTCATGAATGCTTCTATGCATGTTTACATGCAATTAAGTTTATGATTTGATGTTACATGCATAAGGTAGAAAAGCATCAATGGTCGGTAATTCAAGAAAAGATTACTAAGGGTTAATTGATAAAAATTTGTAAGGGTACTAATTCACCCCTCCCCTCTCAGTACACACCATTCCATTATTTCAACACTAAGATAGTTATGAAATCTTGGTTTTTAACTGCAAACCCTTACCCATGTTGATATAGTACAAAAAACTAATAAAATGAAATTATTTTGCCAATCATTGATAGTTACATTGAAACCATTTAGAAAATGAATTATTAAACCCTTGATCTTTAACAATGAAAATGAAATAAAAACCCTTAACAGCTAATTTGAAACCCTCCAACCCACAAAATGAAATGAATTATATATCTCATTGGAGCTCAAAAAATAGATAACTTATTAAACTCTTCATTCCCAACATTTGGATTTGAAAAAAAAAAGAAAACCAGATAGACTGCCAATGTCATTTCTATACATAAAAAATGACTCATCAATAGCACTTAAATCCTTAAACCCAAAAATTTTTGAAACCCAATTACATTCTTTCTCAGCCCATCAAGCAGAATGTATTTGAAATCCTTAAACCCCATCTTTTTGTAAGTTCAGCCAACAAAACATGTAAAATGATAATAGCTAAAAATAGAAATGCATGCTACGAGCCAAAATCTGAACAAATATGCTTGACAACAACCAAAACTAGACTTTCCTTCTCTACGAACATGCAAGTGACAAAAAACACAAGCGTATGATTCCCTTTAGGTTTAACAATGTTAATGACCATAGTAAATCATGTTCACAAATAGAACGCAATGATGAACAATCCTCAGAAACTGAAGACATGCCAAAAAATAGAAAAGTTGAGGTTTGTGTTAGGAAAACATGTTGGAAATAATCAAGACTAACCAAGTTACTGAGAGGGGAGGGGTGAATCAGTAACTCTTAAAACTTTAAGTCATTTCTGCACTTGTATATATTTAACCATTCATTTATCTAATCTACTGCAAGAATGAAAATGTAATCATTCATAACACATAAACACAAAGATTTGGTAACCCAGAAACCTTCCAAATAGAAAGTAAAACTGGGGTGGGGATGGTACCCACAAAACTTTGGTACTGCAGTATAAAGTTGGC
>MU227433.1:1467967-1491546 GCA_018584345.1 Thuja plicata | reverse complement strand
TGCAAAAATGCTCTGCTCTGCTGCCTTATTGCAGTCTCTGCTGATTACTCTTATTTCACTTTCACACTTCAAATGGTATAATACATTACATATATATACCGTTCCCATAATTACAATTTACAAGGTCCGCCAAATACAAATAAACAAAATAAGATAAACTTATTCCTGAGTCGGCCTTTCATAAGTAAACAAAATATTACTGAGTCGGTAGAAGCTCGGGTTTCTCAAGCTGGCTCGGTGATCTTCTGATACTCGGCATCCACTACAATACTCGGCATCGTCATGCTCTCGGTAAGAGTAGAAGCTCGGTCCATACTAGTCCCGAAGTGTAGCTTGGAACTCGGTAGCCACTGGTGACTCGGTAGGTATAGTGTCACTCGGTAACCTCTGGTGACTCGGTAGTAACTAACTTCTTAGTTGGCTTCAACTGATGGCTCGGTAGTTATGGTGAAGCTCGGTGACTACTGTTCTGCTCGGTACATGTTTCTTTTCTCGGTAAACACTGCTGAACTTTCCAAGGTGATTACTGAATGCTCGGTATAAGCTGTGGACTGAGTGATGAGCTCGGTAAGCATTCAGAATCGAATAAGTGTTTTCACTGATGACAAACATAATTCCAACAAAACAAGGAAATAAGCAAACAAAAATAGAATTAATTGGCCCCAACAGTGAGAGGTTTCCTTAGTGAGGACATAGAGTTCCTCACCTCCATCAAACACCAGACAGCACATGTGGCCCCAAAGCTCATCCTATGGCACAAAGACAATGTCATTTTCTACCTCATTCTCCTCAAAATCTCGAGCATCCTACAAAAATGTAATAGTTTATCCTGCAACCACGGAGAGACAAAGTGAGAAAAGTGGAAAAAAACAAAGATAAACATGATAGAAAAAAATTTAAAAAGGATACAAACCAACAACAAAGGGATAGAAACAAAAGAAACCTGGAAATTTGAAGCAGAAGGTGGTCCATGGGCAAGAAGATAATGGGGTCATTTTTTTCATCTTTTCTTCTCTATCGAGCACGTTTCGGCTCTCAACTGATAGAAGACTCCAGAATGAGAGGAAATAAAATAGAATGTTAGGTGTCTAGATCCACATAGAAGAAGGAATATTGAATGGATTTTTTATGGTAAATAAAGTCCCTTAAGTGAAAATAAGGTGACTAGACACTTAGTAAATGCAGTTGCATGTTACAGTGGCAGGTGGTCGCGAGAATTAATGACAGAAAGGGTGGTGAATAGGGTGACCAAGTGGGAAAATATCACGCATCCACCATAGTATGTAGCCAAATAAAATTGTAAAGGTTCCCCTCGGTGTCTGCACATGTCTCGGTTGACCCTTTGAAATGGAAAGTTTTCCCTACCTCATGCCAATCAACGTGGGACATGTTGCAGGGGTTTTCCAAATAGACTCAACTTTTAATTTTGGGTTGCATCAACTAAATACATTTATAAAATTCACAACTCATATTTTCAATTATACATTCAGGGAGATTCTATAAATATACTTTCAATTTTACATCCAATGTTGGAGATAAATTTGATCTGATATCCCAAATTCAATGCTTCAACTTAAGTCCAATTTTAGGGTCTGAGTCAGTTTTTTCATCCTTGATGTGGGTAGTCCAATAAGCTTCCATTAGTAAGAAAAAAGGGTCTTTTCGTACCCATCTTTTCATTAAATACTTGTAGAAAACTTTCTATTTTTGGGAAAAAAATAATCATCTCAAAAGTCTAAGCATCATTTATGATTTGTGGAAGTACACTAAACCCACCAAAGTTTTTTTAATCTCCTCTCAACACATTTTCATGAAAAATTGTCCTCGCTATGTTGGAAAATAGTTCCTTCATTGATATTTGACAAAAAAAATATTAATGTGTGGAATTCAATGGAGGTCAATACATTAGTATTTATAGAAATTTAGAGTTGAGGTGAAATCCTACAAAATTAAAATTTACATTTTTCCCTTAAAAATCTACATAATGTGAGTAAAGGATAGGTCAAAGAACCTTATATTTTAAATTATTTATAATTATTCTATACATATTATTCTTAAGGGTTTCTATAGGAGGTAAGAACATTAAATATATTGAAATTCTAGATTAGTGCATTGTTAGGTTCTAAAAAGTGGATAATTTCACCCTTCTCTAGGTTAGAAGAACTAGGAACTAAACTATCGTGTATAGGAATCTCTCATAAAAACACATTAATGAATGAAAGAATGGAATAAATTGTGCTAGGGAGAGAAAAAAATTTAAATAATTCAGGTTACTTCTTTCCTCTTCAGCCGCCTATTATATAGACTCGATTGGACATGACTAGAAAAGCCCCTTCTAGCACTATAATTCCTTACCGTGACGTTGAGATCCAATCTCCCTCCTAGATACTAGGATCCACCCAACCAAAAACTGTATTATTTCCTCTAGGGTATGGGGGAGATGGTTAAATTTCTTGTAAAATATAGAAAATTGAAAATTTAATGAAATAATTTGTACAAGAATAATATAATAGGAAATATGGTGCATAAGAAGATTATAATAGAAAATTTGTTGCAAATACTTGATAATAACATGTCATTTGAGAGGGAATTTTTTAATACGATTTGAGGGAAACATCTCCAATAGTCTTCAATAAAAGCTCAATACTCAACATGATCATAATAGCTAATCTATACCTCTTATATACCATACTTATGACTTGGATACCACCTAGGATAACTTAGATACTTAATTATAACTCCTAGGATTTAACCTAAATATATGTATAAATATAATAATGATTGTGTAACTTATTTAGGATTTAAGGTAACCACAAGAGTTGACTAATCGTAACACAATATACACGATACGGTTAGGGGCATAATATTGGCCCCCTCTTTATAAAGAATTTTGCTCAATGATTTTACTTTCTTATTCTTCATCTCCTTATATGGCCCTTGCTTGTTATTTTTATGTTAATTATTGATCTTTTTCTTACTCCTCCTCTTGTTCTTTCTCGTGTTCTCCTTAGCGATCTTTTTATTTCTCTTGTCTTCAAGTTATATCAAATCCTTCAATAAATTTCTAAATTGAACTAATTTCTTTGAAATTTGTATATAATGCACTGTTCAATAATATCTGAAAAACCTTTTTAAATTGAGAACCAATTTTCTCATGTCTAAGATATATATTCTTCTAAAAAAATAGCCATAAACTCTAATTTGAAAATAGGCACTTTAGTACAGCCCCAACTCCTTTGAAATATGCATGTAGATGCTTTAATGTGCGCTTAAAAAACCTTTAAAAATTAAACAAAAATTCAGCAATATATGAGGGATATGCATTTCAAAAAAGGACCTCCAAAATTGAAAAAAGTGTTGCCCTCACAATTCCAAGATTAATGTGCTATGATACCATTTCTTAAAGATAGGCATTAGAAACCCATAATGAGATAGTTTTCATTATGGGTTTCTAATGCTTATCTTTTATTAGCTTTGTTAAAGGGTTTCGGGGCCCCTTCAAAACCTGTTGTTACCGTAATTAAAAACTTGAAAAGTTGAAAATCTCCCACAATGTGTAAGAGCAAAGGATTAAGATGAAGATTCTTAAAATTTGAACTATTTATTGGCTTTTCTATGTAAATTATTCTTGATGGTTTATATGGGAGGTCTTGAGGCATTAACACATCTAAAAATCCAATTTAAGTTCAAACCATGTATGAAATCTCATAAAATTGAAAGAAAATTTATCTTATAAGACCCACACAATGTGTAAGATAAAAATGATCAGGCCAAAGACTTAAATTTTAAATTATGAATCGATATTTCTATATAAATTATTCTTCATGGTTTCTATATAATGTCAAGACATCATGTCATCTAAAAGCCCAGAAGTCCAAATTGGAGGCAAAATCCTAAAACTTCAAGGACTCACTTTATGAATTTACATTTTGACCATATACAATGCTTCTTAACTCTTAAAAGGCTTATCCTAATCCAAAATTTTAATTAATGAAATTTTTTTTCTCTATAAAAGCATACTCGAGGGAATTTTATAGAAGTTTGGTACATCAAGACATCTATAAGTATGAACTTATGATGATTTCCCAAAAAATTTCAAATCCACATTTTGAAATTTATATTTGAACATGTCTAAAAAAAATTAAACTCTCCATTGGTTGAGACATTAGGAACCCATAAGTCCACACCAGAAGTAAAATCCCACAAAACCTATGGAAAACACTTATTGAATTTTTTAGCATTTATTTGTTTCTAAATTTTGACTATATGTCTAAAACTCCCTAGCATCAACTTACAGAACATGCTTATGGGCAATACCAAATTTAATAAAAGAAAAGATTGAGAAAAAATCCAAAGACAAAAGGGGAGTTGACATATTTCTAGCATAGGATGTGTGTGCAATGTCAAGATTAAGGTGGTATCAACATTGTAAATACCATGTAAATTTAATTGCTCTTAGTCTTATTTGTAAGAAATTCATATGGAATGAGGGATTTCCATAAATATTAATTATTATTTGTATATATAGTAATTAGTAATTAATGTTTACCAAGGACCATTAGCTAACTTTTACCAACAATGAGTTACTATTTATCACAAGAGAATCATGAAGGTTAAGTTGGTTAGTAGCACCCAAACTGTCATGAGGTTTTTTTGTATGGTTTTAACACCTCCACTTGAAGATAGAAAGTTCATCTTGAACAAAATATGACAAATTAGGAGCCCACAAAGACAAATTACTTGTCCATGTGTAAGAGTGGCAAATGGGGTTAAAAACAATGTATTTTTATGTAACAACTGTATAATTTTATCAAGGACCCATGTTGACATATGATAACCAACCTTGTCATCCTATCTAAAAAGTAAAAATATTATAAAATTAAGATCTACGGTGGTAGAAATGTAACACTATGATATTGAGTAAATAATATATTTATAGGTCAGAGGACTAAAGAGGAGAAAGGAAGGATTATATGTAGTATTTATTATTGAAGATAATATAGACTTGGAAATCTCTTCTTTTTTAATTTATTTTCCTCAAAGGGTTGCTCCTCTTAAACATTGTGTTATATGTTTTCTCTCTTTTTTATTAAGGTTCAAGAAGGTTTTGAACAGACTTGAAACCCGATTTATAATACATTGCCATAAATATTTAAAAAGAAACTAGAAAACTATCAGCTCTGCATTAGAAAAAAGATAACAAAAAATAGCACAGAGCAATAGAAAAAAGAAACCTTGGTTTAAATTCTCCAGTGCCTCTGCTAGCTCAGCCTCCAATTGAGTCATATTGAGGGCAATTGTCTTCAGATCCTAGATTTCTTGTGAGGGTTTATCTGCCTTCCCTTTCAATTTCTCTAGTCCTGTTACACTTGCTTATGTCCTCCTCATGTCCCTTCATCTTATCAAACACTTCAACATCCACCACAAACCCTTCCTTTTGATTACTTTCCAGTTTACTAACTAGATTATTCTTGGGATTAATGGGAAGTATGTACTGAGAGGGGAGGGGTGAATCAGTACCTCTAAAAATTTTATATCCCTTTTATCAATTAACCTTTGTAATAAATTGTATATCCATTCAATCTGATTTATACTATCTTGATGTGAGTTATATCAATTCATAACATTAACATACATGTGAATATTCTTAGAAACATTCATGAAAGTAATTTGACACATAATACAAGATATGATATCGCAGAAAACTCCTGTGAGGAAGTAAAAACTATGGTGGGGATGACACCCACAAAATCTACACTATCTGCAGATTGGAAGGGGCTGGTTAAGGCTTACAATTTTATCACTTCTGATGATCTACCTTGTTAGGATTATTGGTGGAGACCTGTTAAAGTCTACTCTATTAAGAGCTTTAGCAACATTGTTGAGTGTGCACTCGATTAAGAGATTTGTTGTTGGATTGTTAAATCCACCTTCCTTGAAAGGATTTTTACACTTTTTGCCACTTGTTAGAATGATAGAAAATTACAAATTGACCTGGTAAATGCAATCTCCTATTACTGATACAGATCCAGTTTAGTTTACATAAAAATATTATCACCTAATTGTGATTGAATAATACCTCTGATTCTCGGTATGCTCTATTCTTGGTTTTGATAACCAGATTCACCTGTTGTTTTCCTTGTTCTTGAAACTCTTAATCTGATCCATAGATGTGCTCATTTGATTCATTCATGTTCTCCTCTCTGTTCACATCGATAATAATGAATGATTGCATCATCTATTTATAGATGGATTGACTTCATCAAGTTTCGATAAAAAGAATGTTAACTCTAAGATCAGGTTCACAACTTGTACCTAGATCTCCTAGTCTATGTGTTTTAAATCAGTTAGACTATGTGTTTTAAATCAGTTAGACTAATTAAATCACTTACATTCGTGTATCTTATCCCTAAAGAAATGGATTTAAAACAAATAAATATCCTATAAATATAATACACTTGATTTATCTGACGTGGAAGTCAGATCCACTTTTTGCAGGCTGCAACTGACTTTCAATTTTGTCTGTCAGTCATGCTTGACTGTCCTTCAGTTTTGTTCTATCGGTTGCACTTTAACTATCTTTTCGGTCTGCACTGTATATTACATATCGGGTTCCTCTTTATCTTTCTATTTTGCAATTTTGGTTTACACACTAAGTTGTGTCGTTGGTTCTCTTTGCACTTAGTCATCTTCGGTGATCTCTTAATATCTAATCTTTGGTTTTCTCAGTCCTGACTTTCGGTGTATGCTTACCGAAAGTGTTGTTTTCATACTAATGGAAAATTAATGTCATCAATCTCTCCCTTTGACATTAGTATCAAAAATTGATATGTGCAAAATACTAACAAAATGTTAAGTATATACAACATATATAATCCTTAGTCCTTTAATGACTCCCCCTATGTATATGCCGGTATATCTGTACATATGATGTCTTTCCTTATACATATCATTTTTCCCATATGAATATACATATACATATCTACCATTTTCCCATCTGAATGAATGAATGAATACATGTCATTTTCTCTTTTTGAATTTTGTACTCATATCATTTTCCCCCTTTTTTTGATATTAAGGGCAAATGTCTTTACCTTAAAGCTTATCAAAAATGAGGGAGTTTGAAAAATTTATGTCTTCCATCATTTTTTCCCATTGTTATTTGAGGTTCTCTAGAGCCATGTGCTTGAGTGTGATCTTTGAGTGCATGTCATAGATGTTTTCTGCTAAAGACATCTCAGGAGTTACTATCAGTTTCCTTGTTGAACTGATATGTTGTTGGAGCAGTATAAGGTTTGGTAGAAGTTGAGCTTGGATCTCGGTTACTTCTTCCCTAAAGTGTGTTTCTTCCTCCCATAGTTCCTGCCTTAACCTTTTTATCTCAATTATCTTTTCATAATGTAGCTTAACTGCATTGTCTCCATCGGTGGTTAAGCTTTGTGCACTATTTGCTAGATCTGTATCCAACTTTGCAATGTTGTCACTATTTCTTAAGTTAACTTTTCAAATGTGCTCTATTTTTGAATTAAGGATATAGCTTCAGATATTATTGGGTCTAATTCATTGATGAATTCTGATAGCTTTACCTTATTTAATGTTACTTCTTGGCTGATGTTCTCATTGAGCTTTTGTTGGTACTTCAGCTCGGCTCTCTCCTCAATTTCCTTCTTAGCATCAATATTCTGAGTTGTGATTGTGTCGGTTAGAGTAGCTAATTGATCGATTATTGGCTTTCTTTTATCAATATCAACATCAGGTACAATTTGATGTAATATGTCTCGTGTTGTCTCTAGTAACATGGAGTCCTTGTGCTATTTCTTTAGCTTCTCTTTCAATGCCTTCCTTTGGCATATTTCTCCATATTCTTGTAATGCTTCAAAGTCAAGTGTAGATGGGTCACACTTAGGTATTTCAATGATTTCATCTAGGGTGACCTCTAACTTGTTCTTCTTTGATTTCTTCTTCTTTTTCTGAGAATCACTAGAATGTAAAACCATTGCCAATTTCTCATCCTTTTTATTTGTACTCGATGAAGTGACCTGTTGTGTTTCTTTCTGTTACTTGGCATCAGTTTCAGCTTGTCAGGTGTCTGAAGATGTCTCCACATTCACCTTAACATCGTCGATAGCATGCTTTTCAATTTCCTCAGGAGTACCATCTTTAGGTTTGTCTCCATCATTAGTGTCCTTTGCTTCATCAGTCTTGATTTATGCATTCTTGTCTTGTGAATCTGCATCCTTTTTCTTTATCTCCTCCAGTAACCTTATCAGTGTAAGTTACATCTTGAGTATCTCTGATGTCTTGTGGACCATTGGTGTTGTCTTTCTTTGCTTCTTCCTCTGCATCCTTGGGAGTGTCCTTTTCTAGTGACTTGCTTGATTCTTGCAAGATATTGATAGCTTGTATCAATACTGGAATGTTGCCTAGAATATTCACTTGTGCAGTATCAACATTTGTGTCCTGCTCATCAATTGTTTCCTTTGCAATAGTGACATCTTCATCCTTATTCACTTCCTCTTGTGGGTCATTGGTAATGTCTATGACATTAGTATCCATAATATTGTCATTTATGGTATCTGGCCATGATTCATCTGCAACATCTGTAGTCTTATTTCCAGTTGTATCATCTTCTTCTTTATTTTACTCAATATATGTGTCATCTTGAGTTGCCTTGTCAACATATTGTTGTTGAAGGTCTTTGTCGGGGCTTTCCTCCTCAGTAGGTCTATTAATTTTCTTGCACCATTTCTTGTGGCTGTCCTTCTCAAGCTCTATAAGCTTTCCTTCAAGAAATTTGTATGCTCTCATCTTCGGTGAGAACTCCATCTTTTACTTCTCCATCATTTCATCTATATCTACCTTCTTTGATTCAGGTGGCATTAGAGAAACTAGTACTCTTTCTCTTATTTCTTTCTCATTCTTCAAATAAAATGTCCAACGGGAGTATAATCTATCCAAGAGTTCCCTTGGTACATAACTTCCTTCAAACTAAATTGGTACATATTTAAATTTGTACATTTTGGCTATGATGGCATCCTCTACTTTATTATGATCTTCTGGGTCTAACTTCAACCATCTTCTGATCTTTGAATCTGATATAGATCCAAAGTTTACAATAGATTTGCATATGTCATCAATAGATTCAAGAGGTGTTACCTTGACACTTTCTGCCTCTACAGCTTCATCCTGCTCGATGTCTTCTATATCCTCCCAGGTTCTTATGAATTTCCTTCCTCTTTTGTTTTTCCCTCTATTCGATGCAGCAAATTTCCTTTTGTATGTCCTGACCTTTCCTTTCTTTAGAGGTGAAGGAGTAGAATCCTTTGATGTTTGGCTTCTTGTCCTAGAAGCAGTTTTTGTCCTTGGCCTTTTAGTTGGTGGAGGAGGTGGTGAATCTGACTCTGTTTCCTCAGATTCATCCTTTCCTTCATATTTACCGATAGATAACTGTTCTTCGGTTTCTTCCTCATTTTCAACTTCTTCATCCTATTCAGCTTCTTCCTTGGTTGCTGACAGTATCTTTTTGAGATTCTTCACCCTGTTGTCTTTCTTCCTGACAATTTTCTTAACAACTAGGCCAAATTTTATTCTTGTCTAGGCCTCTTCATATGTTCCAAATTTTGGTTATTTCTTATCTAATGGTTCATTGATCAAGGCATCAATTGCCTTAGTTACAAGATCAATGTTGATCTCATACTCTAATGCTTGTAACCATGTTGTCCTTGGTACAGTAGGCTTAATGTATGTATTGTCAGTATCAACCATGAAGCATGTCTCATCCTTATATTTTTCAATGAGTTGCTTGGGGATTCTTACCCTCTTTTGCATTCGGTATTTGAATACATTGAAGTATTCATCCATGACTATCTCAAGGTTATCTCCTAGTGTAGCTATGTACTCACTGATTTGCATGGTGGCCAGTTTGGTTTTTTCCCATTTAACATCTCCTACCAATGGGAATGATTCTTGAAAATAAAAGAAAATACACATTATTAGTGAGCCAAACTTACAAGTGTTTGACATTGCATTCCTGATAGTCTTTAGATTTTCTTTTAACTGATTCAGCAGTAGTTTAGATAAGTCTAACTGTGTTCCCTTTTTCACAATTTTGAACGTTGTGTCCACTGCACCTGATGCTATGTTGTTCATTATGCTTTCTTGGAAGAATTTGTATCCTAGAACACATGCACCAAACTTGATCTCATCATCAACTATTGTTGTAACTTTTAGTCCTCTGCCATCTCATTTGGCTCCTATCATCTTCTCAGTCTCGGCCTTTGGTGGATGCTTTAGTGCCTTAAATTTCTCGGTTATAGGGTAACCGGTGACTGCATGAATGACGTCTCAGGTTATTACCTTTGGTTCATCAATCCATAGCTTGTTGTTATGCATTCATCTTAGCACTAACTCAATCCATTCAGTTTGAAAACCTTCAGCAACATTAGGGCATTGGTGATCCCTTTTACTTCAATTTGTGTTCGTCTTTCAATATTCCATCGTCATTGCACAGCTTCTTATAAGCTTCTTCAACCTCTGCAATTCCTATCTCTGCAATCTTGTAGTGTATGAAAGATCAAACATCTTACACAAGTAAAACCCTAGCTAGTATGCGTGAAAATGCTCCAGCGTCATCGGGTTGTGAGGAAACCTTAGGATGGATCTTGTAGTTAGATTCCTCACACGCTAAATTCTTGATGATTTTGAACTCACCTTTCTTTGTGTTCTTATCTTTCACGATTCTAGATGTCGAGGCCATTTTCAATTTTAGGGCTTCCTGCGTAATACATAAAAATAGATTTTTCAGTCTCGTAGAACTTACTGTTTGTGCTTGCAATGATTCCTGAACTGCTTGGGAGTGCTGGTGGTTGAGTTGTGGTCACTCTGTAACTTAGTTACTTTCTGCTCAAAAATTGCCTTGGTCGCTCTACTCTGGGTGTCATGACAAATGAGTTGTTTCATTTCCCTACTTATAGGTGTTGCCCTAAAATACATGCCATAAATTCTTACCAACTCCTCGGTGTATGAAGACTAAGTTGGTCAGTGAAGACTTCACTTTCCTTTGGTTACACTCATAATGTTTCAGAGAAGTCGTTAATTCCTTTTGCTTTTATCAACAGGTTTTAGTATCATTGACAACTTGTTCATTTACTTGTTTACTGATGAAGCTCAGTTTATACTTAGCATCTTTGCTTTCAACCGACACTTCTCAGTAAATGTAGACAGTTTCAGCTTTGAGTGTATACCGACGGGTTTCGGTATATATATGCCCGAAAGCATAGTTATCACAAATTTTAACAAGTAATACCATGATGCATCTTTCTTATGATAATTTGGCATTATATCAACATAATATGGAACTGATGTAAAATAATAGCTTGAGGTAATGCAGTTTCATACTTACTTGTTCTGCTTAGGTGGGGGTGATCATGTCACCGGATCCATTGGATGGGGTGCCACCATTTTCATTGCTCGTTCCAGCTTCATCATTACTTGAAGCTTTTCTCCACATTTTTTATCTTTCCCTTTGGATGTCTAAAATGTTGTTTCCATTGGGATATGTGCTTGTCTCTGTCATTCGGTCTCTGCAGTCTTTCTTGAGATGACCAACTTTGTGACAGTATAAGCATGTCATTCCGGGATTAGTCCAGCCTCTAGACTTTCTAGTCCATTGTCTCATACATTTTGCATCTATGTGACCATATCTTCCACATGTTGTACAATTTTTCCAAGCATTGTAGTCCCATACATACTAATTACTGACTCTCTTTGGTTGATAGGGAGTTTCATGACCTTTAGGCTTCCATGCTTGCCTTTTCTTTTTCTAGCATTCAAGAGTTGTGTGCCCATTCATTTTTCATGTAAGACAGTATTTGTCCATGTAGGTTTCCTTCTTTGGTTGTTTCATCTCAGACTTACATTCATATGCTTTATGTCTTTTCTTGTTACATTTATAATAGAATCCTATGAATGAAGATGTAGATTTAGGAATACCTTTCATTTTTCCTCTACATACATTTGATATATGGCCTTGCTTTCCAAAGTGATTGCATGTAAGCTTTCTTGGTCTTGATTTTGTGTAGACATTCTTTGGATCAATTTGATTTGATGATTCTCCATTCTCGGTAAAACCTAGACCAGTATTGTTGTTGACTCTTCATTGTCCTTTAAGAAAATCATCAATTTTTTTATTGCTTTCTTCATCCTTTTTGATAATTTCATTATGTTGTTGTTGAATTCTTATTTCATGTTTCAACTTTTCATTCTCATCCCTCAGTTCCCTGATAGCTTCTATTCTTTTAATGAGTTCAACATTTAATCTGTTTGCCTCTTAACTCATAAGAATAATCTGATTTGTATTCTCATGATGATGCTTTGTAAGTCTTTGTATTTCAGACTATTTTTCTTGTAGCTTTTATGTGATCTTTCTTCTATCATCAATAGCTAGTGTTCTTTCTTTTTCAACTTGTCTAGCATTGTTCATGACATCAATCATCCTTACCATCTTTGTCTCTTGACTGATTTGCAGAGATTTAACTTGTCCACCCAGATGTAGATTTATTTTAGTTAGGCTTGTGATGCTTTCTTCTAATGTATATGATGCTTTGCTTGTAGTTGATCCTGAAGACTCAAAGAAATCTGGTATCTCTTCCTCATGATAATCTGTCTCATTGCAGCGAGATGTCATATTCTTTCTTTCTTCTAGCAGTTGTCTCATGTTGATTCTAGCTTCTTTATATTGTTCACAAAACATCTGAATTTCAATCTTTTTGTTCTCAATATTTTTATCAAGTCTATACTTCTCCATTGTATGATCTTTTCTCTTAACCCTTTAAGCTTTCCAAGAAGAGACTTAGTTCTGATACCAATTGTTGGGATTAATGGGAAGTATGTACTGAGAAGGGAGGGGTGAATCAGTACCTCTAAAACTTTTATATCCCTTTTATCAATTAACCTTTGTAATCAATTGTATATCCATTCAATTTGACACATAACACAAGATATGATATCGCAGAAAACTCATGTGAGGAAGTAAAAATTGTGGTGGGGATGGCACCCACAAAATCTTTACTATCTGCAGATTGGAAGGGGTCAGTTAAGGCTTACAATTTGATCACTTCTGATGATCTACCCTGTTAGGAGTATCAGTGGAGACCTGTTAAATTCTACTATGCTAAGAGCTTTAGCAACACTGTTGAGTGTGCACTCGGTTAAGAGATTTGTTGTTGGACTGTTAAATCCACCTTCCTTGAAAGGATTTTTACACTTTGCTCCACTTGTTAGAATGATAGAAAATTACAAATTGACCTGGTAAATGCAATCTCCTATTGTTGATACAGATCCAATTTAGTTTACATAAAAATATTATCACCTAATTGTGATTGAATAATACCTTTGACTCTCGGTATGCTCTATTCTTGGTTCTGATAACCATATTCACCTTTTGTTGTCCCTATTCTTGAAACTCTCAATCTGATCCATAGATGTGCTCATTTGATTCATTCATGTTCTCCTCTCTGTTCACATCGATAATAATGAATGATTGCATCATGTATTTATAGATGGATTGACTTCACCAAGTTTCGATAAAACCAATGGTAACTCTAACATCAGGTTTACAACTTGTACCTAGATCTCCTAGTCTATGTGTTTTAAATCATTTAGGCTGAATAAAGCACTTATATTCATATATCTTGTCCCTAAAGAAATGGATTTAAAACAAATAAATATCCTATAAATAGAATACACTTTCTTTATCTGACGTGGAAGTCAGATCCACTTTTTGCAGGCTACAAATGACTTTTGGTTTTGTCTATTGGTCATGCTTGACTGTCCTTCAGTTTTGTTCTATCAATTGCACTTTAATTGTCTTGTTGGTCTGCATTGTATCTTGAATATTGGGTTCCTCTTTATCTTTCTATTTTGCAATTTCGGTTTACACACTAAGTTGTGTCATTGGTTCTCTTTGCACTTAGTCATCTTCGGTGATCTCTTAATATCTGATCTTCGGTTTGCTCAGTCCTTTCTTTCGGTGTATCCTTACTGAAAGTTTTTTTTGCATACTAATGGAAAATTAATGTCATCAAGTATTGAGACTCTCAGTAGAGCCCTTAACCACTCTATGGCTAAACATAAAAGGGGAGATAAATCAAGTTCATTAATATATTTTTGAACTTATCTTCCAAGTGTTGAATTATCCCTTCATAATATTTTTTTAGAGTATCCACATTACTCAGTCTTATGCATAGATTCACTAATAGATTTCCTTTCCTCCACACTCCACTGCTCTTCATGACTTTTTTCTTATTTTCTACTGAATTCCCTGAGTTTAAGATTAATGATCTTGATCTCATAGAAACTACACTTGTTCATTTTGAAATTATAATGTATAGTAACATTGTGAGAATTATCCAGCCCGTCATTAGGGATTTCCTTGTCGAGGTTGAGGAAAAGAAAATTAGAATTAAGATCCATCAAGAAAGGGGGTCTCCCTTCCCTATTAGTGGTTGACTCAAACTCTTCACAAACTATGAATGGACAAGTAAGTAGTAGTTTTTGTTAGAGTAAAAAGGTATTTTCACTTATTAATTAAATCATTATTGATTTAATTATTAAGTCACTTTTTATCTCTAGTTCACTTAAGCTAATCTTTAGGCATATAATAATTCATCCTATTATTAATTATTATCATGCAACCTAGGTTTCTCCACCTTCTGGTGTTCAATCTCCTTTATAAGGATTTATCTCTTTGTAATTATTAATTCTTTTTGTAATCATTCAATTCACTTATTTGGATCAATTGAGGATGTTATTGCATTGAGGTTTTTCTCCATTGTTTTCACATGATGTTTCCTCTTCCACAGATATGTTGTTTCTGGTCTCCATAGCTTTTGCTTCTCTCTTTTTGTGATAGGTGTTTGCATGCAGGTGATTCTTGGGAGTTGTAGAGTTGAGCTTTTCATCAACTCCAATATGGTATCAGAGCTCCAAATCTTCATGCCCATATTCTCTTCATGAGAGTTTTGTTCTTTTCATCAGATCTATATTTTTTCTCGAGGTTTTGTGGTTCAATTTTTATGGATCTGGGGAGAGTTATTTTTTGGAGCACTTTGGGCACAAACAAACATCACAGTTCCATGTGAAAGGCCCAAAAACCCCTATTGTCAAATTTGGACACAGTTGAAATTTGGGCCCTCTTTTTTACATGGATGACCTTGGCACACTTTTTGAGGCAAAAAAAACCTCATTTTTCACTCTGCCTCAGTTTCTTTACCACCTCAAAATTAACGCCACCATTTGTTTTGAAAAAAAAAATTGCATGGCAATTTGGGGTTCTTGTTCTCTTCTTATTTTGGAGCACTCTTTGGATTTTTTCTTGTATCTGGAGCAAACGGAGGCATTTTTGGCCAAACAAGATATCATCGGAAAGCTGGTTCCGAGCCCAAACTGATTTTCTAGGTTTGGATTTCTGATTTTTCCATCTTGCAGATATTTTCTCCAATCAAAGTTAGGGTTCATTTTTGCACTCCGGGAGTCATATATTGTTCATCTAGACTCCATTTTTTGACTTTCACATGGCCTTGGAAAGATGATTCAGTTATCTATCTTAATTCATGGGTCTTACACTCAGATTCTACTCCAGGTATTTTTTATTCAATTTTTCACATTTTTGCAATCTGGTGGTTATCTTGGATGTATCAGGTCCTGGGATTATTTTTCATGCATGGGATGATTTATTTTTAGTTTTTATTCATGTTTCTATAGCTTTCTATCATTCCTAGATATTTTAGACATCTATTTCTATCTCATTTCTTTTCTGTAAACGCACTGAAATAAAGTGTCATCTGATGCATGCTTGGGATCCTGCACATTTTGTGCTTGATTATACTTGCACTATATTATAAAGTGCCATGGGGGGTTTGATGTTTGATTTGTTTTCCATCTACCTTTATCAAGTGAGTTTTCATTCCACGACATTAGCCTTATGATGTGTTTCAAGAGAGTGATCCTTCCACGACGCCATCCTTTATATGTGTTTGTACGTTCTTCATCATGCAATTATTTGTGGCATTCTAATTCAGTGTATCTATCATGCCTCTCCCTGATCAGCATTATGGGGGGTATCACCTCTTGGTTCTAATGCTTCCTTGGTTTGATGGAGTGATTATATGTATTCAGTATTTGTTCCTATATACTAGGCGGATGGAGTGGCTAGGTACCTAAGCATTTCGGTGAGATGGATCATTTACCATATGGACACTCTTTTTTTATTCCTATTTTGGTATCTTCCTTCCATCTTTTGATCATCTGTTCATACTTTTTTTTTTCCATCTGTATCTTCGAGTTCCAATGTTTTCCTTATTTTCCATCCTGATTTGAGTAGTGTCATTTGAAGAGCACTCATGTAGATTATAGTCTTCTCTACCTGATCATGTTCTATTAAAGTGGACATTCCAGTACTTATTCTTTGACAGTGTTTGCAGCTTCATGCCTCAATGGTGTTCATCAAGTTCATCCTTTGTTCCTATTTTCTAGGATATTCTCTAGTTTGGAGGCTTCTTCATTCCTTTATTGGGCTTCATCTCTTTTTGAAGAAGGGTTTTTTCCACTGGTTTTTTTCCTTTTCTCCTCTTTACAGGTATTTTTTGTACTTGGGTACCTGATTAGGCCATATTGTCGAGACCCATTTCCTTCTTTCAGTAGTTGTTTCTAGGTCTTTTATCTTAAGGGGGGTGTTAGGGTGTTTTCACTCATTAATTAAATCATTATTGATTTAATTATTAAGTCACTATTTATCTCTAGTTCACTTAAGCTAAACTTTAGGCATATAATAATTAATTCTATTATTAATTATTATTATGCAACCTAAGTTTCTCCACCTTCTAGTGTTTGATCTCATTTGTAAGGATTGATCTCTTTGTAATTATTAATTATTTTTGTAATCATTCAATTTAGTTATTTGGATCAATTGAGCATGCTATTGTATTGAGGGTTTTCTCCATTGTTTGCACATGATGTTTCCTCTTCCACAGATCTTATTTTTCTGATCACCATATATTTTTCTTCTCTCTTTCTGTTATGGGTTTTTGCATGCAGGTGATTCTTGGGAGCTGTGGGGTTGAGCTTTTCATCAACTCCAATAGTTTTTTTCTCAAAAATAGAGGATTTTTTCCTAACAGACTTGGAGACTTGAGACCTCTTCTTCTTCTGCAACTCCAATTTAGGCTTTTCCTCCTTGGTATTCCACTCATCCTACATTCAAAATAATGACTCCTAGAAGCCTTATCCTTGGAAACAGACATGGGGGAAGTTTTGGAAGAATGAAATAAGGATTTTAAGTGTTCATAGATCAAAAATAGTTCAAACCCTCGTTAAGAATGATCCTTAATGCTAGCATTAATTGAGGAAAGCAAATAAAAAGGAAATAATATTTTCACTTTATTCCTAAAGTGATTTAGTAACACAAAGTTGTGACCAAAATCTCATGTATCGAGCGTCTAAACAAAAGTATCTCATGATTATCTTTAACACAGCACACCATACTAATTTGATTTGGCCAATGTTGAAGCTACTCTTGAAAATTTTGATCAGCTTTTTTACATCCTTCTCTTCTTTAGGGAGTTTCTTCACAGTCACCTCAAAGAATTTTTTGTCCCTAAAAAAATTTGCACCTTCATTGGACAGCCCAGTAACCTCCACTTTGAGATTCTTATCAATATCATATTTTCTCCCAAAGAGAGAAAATGTTTCCATCTTTCTGTCCCTTAGCAAACTTTGCAGTGACCTTGGGGTTAAAATTGTGGAGTTTCTAAAGGAAGGGGTTCACTCCTCCAGCCTACTTTAGAATTCTCCAAATGGTAGCATCATTCCTAAACTCATCATAGTTTAAGGGTTCAATTATTCTTCTACCTCCACCCATCCTCACTAAATCTGTCAAATATGAGACAAAACAAGAAAAACCAAAGTGGAAGCACACAAAAAAATTCATGGAGCACCTAAAAAGAATGAGAAGGGCTAAAAAATGATATCTTAAAGACTACTTAGCTTCTATCTCACTCATATAAAAAAAAAAAGGAAACTAAAACCAACACTGACAACCTCATAATTAAACTAAAGGAGATTGAACACTCTGCACATGAGTCCTATGATATATCATCGAGGAATTAAAATCATCTAGCACACAATCTCCAAGATTCCAAGTCATTTTTTCATGTACACGAACCCCCTCATTTGCAAAAAAATTTGCCACTTTATTAGCTTCATGAAAAGCATGAGAAATGTGGACTTTTCCAAAAGAGTTAAGGATCTCCAAGGAATTATTTATCCACTTATCAATGGTCCAAGATAGTTTTTGGAAACCCTTGACACACAGAGTAATATTATTCAAATCTCCTTCCAATGCTGTCATCTTATAAATTAGAAGTTTGGCCAATCTTAAACCATGGTAGGCAACAACTACTTCAACTAGGTGGTTAGTCTGACATCCCAAGGGGATCTTATCTTTTTTAAATACTTCTTTGTATTGCAAATTTATTTCTTACAATCCTCATTTGGTTATGCACTAGTTGAATCATATTTTAGATTTGAGTTCAGACTCTAATCCTGAATCTTAGAAATGAAGACAAACAACTATAAAATGGAAGTCTAAATTCAACTATAAAGTCTAAATTAAATAATGCAGAACCAAATGAAGATTATTAGTATGAGGTAAAATAATTGTCTAAGGGAATTTTTAGGATATGATAACCAACTTGGATACTCCATTCAAAACTAAAAATACTGTCGAAGTAAGAGTTATGGTTGAAAAAATGTAACACTAAGAGTTTGAGTGAAGAATCTATTTGTAGACGTTGAAGGAGAGAGGGCTAAAGGAGAAAGGAAGGATTGTATGCAATCTTAGTTATTGAAGTTAATATAGACTTGGACCTCTCTTCCTTGCAAAGTTGTTTTCATCAAAGGGTTTCTCCTTGTAAACATTGTGTTCTATATTATTTGTTTTCCAATATTTCCTTGTATTGCTATTTTTTTTCTTATAGTCTTCAATACGAAGTAAAACTATTTTTCTGCATGACAAAAATTTGACCATGATGTCTTATAAGCTAACCTTAAAATAATTGATATAATTTATTACAATTATCAATTATAAATTTTGAGGATATAAACTGTTGTAATGGAATGAACTAAGCATAGATAAAGTTGATTACAACTATTAGATGAACTAATAAAAGGCTAAATCATTTGAAAAAATTATTATAGTCATAGATATTTCCTATTTGTATAATTTGTAATATCATGTCAATTTTCAAGTTACTCTAAGGGATAGATTTAGTATATCATTTATGGTGTTTATTCCCACTTAACTAGAATCTAACTTGACTTATTGAGATTTATACTTTCAACCCTTGAGATCATCCTGTAATACCTATAATTAAATTCTATAGTATGGATTCATTATATTGCCTGCTAACTGCTACAAACTAAAACAATGTATCTTGCAAACCCAAACTTTGCTCAAATTGCCTTAAAATGCTTTACAATCTTTGAGAATTTTTCTACATTTCTTTATGATCTTCCACCCCTCTTGATCATCAAGAAATGCGGGACAGTATTTTTTTCCATTGATTAATAAAGAGTTAAAGCCAGGGTTTCTCTCACATCAGGCCGGCCTCAATGCTTAATAAATGCATTGTTCCACATTTTGTTAGCAAGATGTTATGAACTTGAGCGTTGAATCAGGTGGAAAGTGGGATTAAGAGTGGATAAGTATGCATAATTGAATCACCCTTTCCTGTGTTGATGTGTGTGTATTTATTCATGCTCTGTCGATAAACTAGTTTTTTCGGTTGCCAATGTACAGTTTTTTTATTGTCGATAACAACTAGTTAGGAAGGATATAATTAGTAGGTTTCTTTAGCAAGAACATTTATATTGTCCTAACTGCTTAAGTGGAATTTAAGTGAACTATAATTGTAATTGGAGAAGTCAACATAAAGCATTATATTGGTCTCGTATATATTTGTGTATTGTATTTACTTATTTAGTAGCCTTCATATATGTTTAATTTAAGTGATGAATATCATCTTATAATAATTTGACACAAATTTATAGGTGAATATTTCTATGTTCTATATAAAGCAATTTATAGGTCAATATAAAGCAGTCTAATATTTTCATTTTATATGTATTTGTGCGTATTATTTTTTACTTTGGTAAATTTGACATATATTTTATCTTAATCGTGTCATTGATTTGATATCTTATAATAGTTTGATACTAAATTATAGTAAAATTTCTATGTAAAAGCCATAAAATAGTGCTAACTAAAAAACATACCAAAACATGATCAAAGAAGATGTACAAAAGGAAGAATTAAAATATTATCAATTTTGATTTTGATCCATAAATTTTAATGTCAAAGACATTTCTTTCATCTCCAATACAAACATTCAAGAATAATATTCCAAGAGAATTTAAACCTTGATTGTAAGAATAATAATACAGAACATAAGAAAAAAATATTAACTAATGAAAAAATATTATTTACAACATCTATTTGAATTATTTAGAAATCTTATAAAAATATAATATTTGAATAATAACATAATAATTTTATTCAGCACAAATAAAAAGTCTACAATGGTGAAACCTCATCCCCTCTCCCACAAGATTTCAAGAGAACACCAGAGGAGTTCAAGTTATTCCATATCACTGACAAAGTACTTAGTCACTCAAGAAAACAAAGCTAATGAAATGAAGAGGCGTTATGATTCACAAGTCACTGACCATTGACAATATTGTGAAGCACAGTGTTAGTGTTATCGATTGATACCACAAGAGTTGCAGTGTGTTCGACCACCCATCCGAGCAGACTCCTTATCCTTTCATCACTGTCATTTGTGAGTGTGTCCCTGCAATGATATGCCTTCTCTTTCGTCTGTGCTAGATCAGCAAGGGCACCTTCTGCTTTGTCCTTCTCTCCATCTTGATCATGCAAATTAGTCAGTGCCGCTTTCACCTGCTTCTGAATATACGCATAATCATCCTCACAATACGCTACTCTGTTACTCTTAACATAATCTAAGATTGTTTGGCTTTGCTGATCCACCGTTCGGGCCGAAATATAGGCTTGGGCACCCGCATTTGGATCCCCTTGAATGCTTACATCCCCTGCGCTTCTTCCAATACCATTCATTACTATAACCACGGCTACTGCAACCTTAAACACTAAACTATCCATCGCTTCTCCTTTCTTTTTGTTAACAGTGCAACAAAAACCCACATTTTATATCTGTTGCACTATGTTTATCAATGGCAAACAGTTATGTAGAATTAGATACTGCTCATTCGATCCCTACTTTTCCTCTCCTCTTTTCAAACAAGGCAAATAATATGTCTCAAATTGGATGAGTGCGTGTGGAGAAATATTCACTCTTATCTTAACTAGAGAAGGTTCTATGATAAAAACAGTATATCCCTACTTGCATATCCCTTGGTAAATTGCACAAGTCTCTTGCTTCATATTATCTATTTAGTTATTCATGCTTCTACAAACCTATCTTTTATTTCATTTTGGGAAAAGCTAAGCACCATATCTTTCATACTTGTACCCATCAAATATATGTATGTGTAATAATCATCCCTTGTTACTACCAACTTTTTTGGTAACATAACCAAACCATAAAAAATGGGGTATAATACAACAATTGTGCAATCTTGCATTGAATAAGATTAGTTCATTAACAATAAAAATCACAGGACATAGACCTAATCTGTGAGACTCGTTCAATGTGCCCTACTTGCATATCCCATTTTGAAAATGAGATACATTATAGTTCACATGTCAATATAAATGACTGTATCTACACAATTGGGACATGATATTTGATACCTATTTTAACTCACAGCCTTTATTTGATCTTATGCTTCTAATCTGATTCATATACAATACTATAATAGTTTAAGGAAATCTCCTCAAACGATAGTTCCACACTAATATTAGTGTATCAACGACATAGATCCATATAGTGACAAACCCATAAAGTGATTAGTTCATGTACACAACACTAGTACACTATGTGATTAATTCATGCATATATCACATATAGAATTGGCTAACCCATGGATGCATCATAGCCAAATAGTTGAAAGAGAAAGGGTTGCAATTAATATAAATGTCTTCAACTTTTCCTGGTTCATTAACATATAAACCTTTAAGTACACCTTATCTTGAAAGAGTGTGAGTACATCCCACACGACACTATGGGTCTATCTTTTTTCCAAGATCGATGCCAACTATGTTGATGAAAAAATATCCCGCATTTCTTGTTACCATTAGCAACAAAGTCACCAACTATGTTGATGAAAAAATATCCCGCATTTCTTGTTACCATTAGCAACAAAGTCAAAATTTTAATAGAAGGTTGATGCAAAGCTACAAAAGGCCCACCAAGTGCAAAACACATTTCATTGGCCCATCTTGGAGTGTTGTTGAAATGATTGAAATAAGGTAAACAGAAAATTTTTTTTTGGTCTATTAAATTAGTTTAATGGCTTTCAGAAAAAAAATTGAAGTTAAGAGCATTCAACTAACCAACAAGTTTGCAACATATGTTAGTTAGTGGTTAGTTGATGTTTAGTTTTATTTAGTCCAACACAAAGTATATTTGTGTGTTTAATTTCAAGTTAAGGTAATTTATATCATAAATATTTGACTTGGTCAGACATTTTCAAATTAATTTATTTATGCTTCAACACACAAGAAATATGTATCTTTATAGAATTGTGTTTTATTCTTTGCATGAAACATGGATTCCCACTCTTTTGTCTAGTGATCGTGTCATTAATGACTCAAGTAGATCTTTTTATATTGCATAATTATGGACTTAAACTTCTCATTATGAAGTAATATCCAAGAAGATAACTCACGAACAAATGATATCAAACATGAAAACCTAAGAGAAACTAAGAATCAATTGAACCAAGGGGTAAATCATGAATTCTTGAAATAGTGTAAGGATGTATTTTTTTAACATTCATACTTTTATCTATCAAATAAGATAGTTGGATGACATATTTATGGAAAATATAAATTAAAGGTATCAAATGTGTAACATTTAATGATCATTTTGTTGAAACACTAGAGTACTAAGAGGAGAGGGGGTGAATCAATATTTACTTAAACTCAAACAATTCCATTTGAAAATCAAACATAAAATAAGGTTTTCCAAAAACAACTAAAAGCAAAGCATACACCCCATTTTTAACAATAATGATACCAAATTTTACATGGAAAACCCAAGAAGGGAAAAACCATAATGAGAGTAATCTTGCAATATATGTATAGGTATTACAACATTGTTGTAGGGCTACAACCCAAGGAAGAAACTACTACCTAAAGAAATGTTTTATGGAAATGCCAAAGGAAAATCAACTCTCCCTATTTACAATGTGTCAATACAATTATAGAAAACATGAACTTGAACGTTATAAGAATGCATCTATCATAAGTGGATGTTGGACTCCTATTTTTTGCACTTTCCTTCAACTAAAACATATCACAATGAATTGATCTTTTATATATA
>MU227433.1:1408736-1467917 GCA_018584345.1 Thuja plicata | reverse complement strand
TATATATATATATATACTTGAAACATCAACTAGGTTAGCTCCAAAATAGCTTTTAATCATAAGCATATAACATTTTACTAGGTAGTCTCATAAACATGGATCAAGAGATATAATGAGTTGTGGATCAATCCAAAGCATCATCAAGGCCACAAATATTACAATGCATCCTCCAAAATGGATCCAAATCAACAACATCATATCGTGAGTGAAGGAAATAAGATTATTCTCCCAACAATAGTAACTTTTCTAAAACAAACAACTCTACACCTTTGTGCTACCAAGGAGAGAACAAGAATGTCATGCGGCTCAAGATATGGACAATGTAGTCATTACATAGTATTCCTACAACATTCTTATAAAGACCATTAATAATATTTTCATAGCTCAATAATCCTCTAATTCATCTTATAATTGAATGAAAAAATTAAAGACATCATATGGCTTTACCTCACCTAAAACTAGTGTTTATTCACCTAGACTAATTTACCAATGAGAACCCTAAGAGCCATAGGTTAAAATGGCACTTGGAGCATAGGAAATCCTTTAGATATATCAAATCCAATGATAAAATTCTAACACGGGTATATCTAGGCAACTATCACATACACGCCATTGGTCAAAGAATATTTAAAGCCACCAAGGATTGGATGGTGTTTATAGGTGTTTTGAAACATTTCTCAATTTAGATAAAATACTAGGCATCTCAACTCTCATAAAAGGAATCAAATTATAGAATGAAAGAATGATTGCTCCAAGGTCTCTATAGTTAGGTCTTGTCATTACAAGATAAATTAATTGTTTATTAAATTTTGGTGTTTCACTAAAGCGATCTAGAAAATATGAACAAACTTTCTAACACAAAAAAGATTAAATTACACACAAATAATCAGTTTTTATTTTAGCAATTCTTTGTCAAACTAATCTAGACAGAAAATGCTAATCTGATCCTAAAATAGATAGATTTTTTTTTCAAATGTAAAACATAAGACATGGAATAGAGGAGTTACATGAAAACAAACTAAAAAAATAAACCTTTATGTTCATATTGACACAAAGACTACGCAAAATTTAAAGGAAGATTTTTAAATCATGAATGGTTTTTTTGTTAAACAGTCAATCAATACTACAACTTAACAAGATTTGCTATAATATAAAAATATGGTGTTTGGATTAGTCAAGCAATGTTGCTTACAATCAAATGTGTAGCTAGTGACATGAAACACATGTCAAATTCAATGCTTCAACTTAAGTCAAAATTACAAGGAAATTTGTCTTCATCCCCGGTGTGTCTTCAACAAGTTTCCATTAGTAAGAGAAAAATTATTTTCATACTCATCTTTGCATTAAATACTTGTAAATGATTTTTTTTCAAAGAAATTATTTTCAAAAGTCTAATCATCACTTATGATGGGTAGAAGTACACTTTCCAAAAAAAATTGTTTCCCCTCAACACATCTTCACGAGCAAGTCTAGTCTCTTTGTTTGAAAATATTTTCTTCATGAATATTTGGAAAAAATATTGAAAGTGTGCAATTTTACAGAGCTCAAGGCATCGAGATGTCTAGAAATCTAAGATTAGAGATTAAATCTTGGAAAAATAAAATTCATTTTTTTTTCGTGCAAAAAACACAATGTATAGAGCAAATGATAAGACTAAAGACTCTTAAATTTATAAATATTAATAAATAATTATGTGTATATCATTCTTTGAGATTTTCCATAGCTGGTAAGGACATCAAAGGCATTTTAAAGTGTAGACAAATAATGAAATCCTACAAAATTTAAAAATCATATTTTTCCCTATAAACCCCCTCACAATGTCTAAGAGCAAAGGATTGAGCCAAAGACTAATAAAATTTAATTTGTAAATTAATTTTTCAATGTAAATTATTCTTGATGGTTTTTATGGAAGTTCTACACATTGGGGCATTAGATTTCCAAAATTCGAAACCAATTTATGTGAAATCTCACATATTTAAAATTAACATTTGTTTACATATAAAGACCAAGACAGTGTGTTACATGAAATGATTAGGTCAAAGGCTCTTAAATTTGGATCTTGAATACATTTTCACATGCAAATCATTCTTGAAAGTTTTTATAGGATGTCATGACACATGGGGTCTTCACTGAAGGGGCAATACACTATCACGTGCGTTAATATTGGGAGCTTTAAATTGGGCAAAAGAAGGGGGCAATATAATGCCTAAATAGGCGGGAGGGGAGTTTTTTTGGGGTGGGGGTGGGGGTGAGGGTTTACATAGGAAAATAGGTGTGGGGGTATTGGAGGGGTATTGGAGGGGGGTGACAAAAAGGGAGTTTGGGGCAATATTTTTTGAAAATAGGGGTATTCTTTAGTAAGCCACAAATGCACGTGCTATGATTCAGGCTCACTAAGTGAAGCCCCCGTGTCATGACCTCAAGACATCCAAAATTCAAAAGTCTAGACCACTTACACGAATTCCTCCAAATTGATATTTGCATTTTCTATAATTATATTTTGACATTATCAAACACTTATAAACTCAACAAAGTATTTTCCTGATTAAAAATTTAAATTATTAAACAAGTTTTTCTATGTAAAGAAAACTCGGGTCTGACTCTATAGGAGGTTATTACATCAAGACATCCATAAGTTTAAAATATAGGTGAAACCCCACAAAATTTGAAACTTAAATTTTGAAATTTATATTTTATCATATAAAAAACATTTAAAGTCTCCAAAGGCTTTCCATAATCCAAAAGTTTAAATTATTAATAGTTTTTTCCTATGCAAAGTACAGTTGGGAGGTTTTATGGGAAGTTGAAACATCGGGACACCCATAAGTCTAGATTACATGTGAGATTCCACAAAACCTTTACAAAAAACTTCTTCAGAATTTTTTTTAAACGCTAATTGATTTATTAGACTCAAACCCCTCAACATATTCTTAAAGAACATGCATAAAGGCAACACTAAATTTAAACAAAGTTTGAGCATTGGGGAAAATTTTAAAAAGGGAAAAAGTTGGTTAATATTTTTCTAAAATAAAATAAAGTGTATGTGCAATGTTCAGATTAAGGTGTCATCAATCTTGTAAATCTTATGTACCTTATTAATCCTAATATTTTTTTATAAAATATTCAAGGGCTAAGGGTTTCATATCAATAGTATTTTTTTTTTCCATCAAGGATTTATTAGTAATCATAATTAATTTTTATATTGGGGATCAATAACTATGTTTGTACTACCAATAAGTTACCACTTATCACAAGAGAACCCGAAAGACTATTTTTTTCATTTCCCAACTCCCCGTGATTTTTATAGGATGGTTATAACACTTCACATGAAGATAGAAACCATCTTGTAAAATAGGACAAATTAGGTGTCCATAAACACAAATTATTTATCCATATCTAAGAGGTGAGTAATGAGGTAAAAACCTATACTTTTGTGTAATCAATTCTTGGTTATATCCAAGGAATGTGTTGGAAAATAATAGCCAACATGGATTCCATATTTAGAGGGTAAAGATGTTATAAAAGCACTTGAGATAGATATAGAAGGAAAAAATACAAATGTTGATTCTTATGGGGTGATTATAATTTCTCTATTTATTGTCACCAATTTTTATAAAGTATTTTAATTAGGTTAATTAATTAAGTGGTTCTAAATTTTAAACAATATCATAAGGATTTACTTAATTAATTAATATAGTTATTAAATAAAGGGGTCAAAATAATAAAATAATATTGGCATATGACCTATTGTAACTTTCTAGACACTTCTGGAGGCCTTTATAAGGAGATGGCTTGGTATTGTAAACCATCAAGGAATGTATTTGATCTCTTCTTTGTATTGCCATAAGTTGGAAACTGAAGGAAGTTTGGTTATTTGCAGTTTTGGAGGTAGAAGACTCTCCCTAGTCTGTAATCGTGGTTTCAATGTGTCATTCCTCACCCTAGTCTGTCATTGAAAATATTATTCTAATATTTTACATTGTTCTCCAAATTTGTGCATATAAATATGATCTGAGAATACAAGTCTGAAATTGGTAGCAAATCATTTCTATGTTGGCATGTGCTATATGTTATATATTATTTGGCACTACTTTGGATTGTAATCTGGACATCTGAAATTCTTGGTCAGTTCTTCATCATATTTATGGTAGCAATTTATTAGATGACAAATCGTCACCACCACATAACGCATGAAACTAAAATAATATCACTGCATGAAGGTGATTGAAACTTCCACTGTCAGCATGTGGCCTGAAGGAGTGCATTGCACAGAAGAGGTTGCAACTTCCACTGCCACCATGCAGCCCAAAGGAGTGCACTGCACAGGGGCGGTTGCAACTTCCACTACTAGCATGCATTTTGAAGGAATGCACTACAAGGATGTGGTTGCAACTTCCACTACCAATGTGCAGCCTAATGGAGTGTAGGTTGTTTCAACTTCTACTGTCTGTGTGCGGCTTAAGAAGTACACTATACATAGGCAACTTACAACTTCTACCATCAGCGTACAGGCTTTCCATGTATCTTTCCATATGGAGAAGTAAGAAACAATACCACACGGAAGACCCTATTAATCGTACGGTGAAATTCCAAGAGTGTCATCGGGTGGATGTCAAAGGACTACACGGGAGGTGTTTATTTGTCGTATAGGATACATTTTCATATGGTAAATTACAAGCTCAATATTATTGTACAGGACATTACAGTGGTATCAAAGCTAGTGATTATGTCATCTTGTTATGAGAATCATGGCACCCACTGATGGAATGTGAAATACCCATATAACAGCCTTGTTGAGGGAGTTAATAAGAAGTTAGCAAAAACTTAGTAATACCCTCGCAAGAGGATATCAACATATAGAGGAGACACTCAATCACTTGATAGAATAAAATATGAAGGGAGCTTCACAGCGGTTCAACACTAGGATGATGCTACCGACCTTCCTTCTACAGATCAAGTAACAAAAATCCAAACTTGAGTCTCTAAATCAATTCAAGAAGGATTGGGTTGATGGTGGATGAAAGATGGACATATCTCTCAAGTACTACAAAGACCTAAGGATGAGGTATCTATCCTCTGAAGGTAATAGGCCTACAACAACAATCTCAGATGGGAGATCAACAATGAGGTACTTAACACCATGCACCCTAAGGAAGATGAAGGCATGCCCAAAACTTTGCTTCAATCACAGGAGGATATCAACAAGTTATAATAAATAATTTTCCCTTAAAATGGAGAGCATCCAAATCTTCAAGACAACCAAAAGGATGAATAAGATTCTTATACAAAATTTTCCATGCCAACATTGGTCGACCAGTTTCATTGATATGGGGGCTCTACCAATGACCCTTTAAATGAGAAATCTCTACCATTTTGTTGAAGCAAAGAATGCATTGGGGATACAGATAGGGAGTCATGTGGAATCATTTGATTCTCAAAATCAGGAACCAACACTTGTTGAAGATGAAAAAGAAACATCAAGGGATCATGAATATTTTCTCGAAAACGGTGGGCAGGGCATTGTTTATATCAGAGTGTAGAAGCAAAATATTATTGGAGAATTGCACAGCGTTGGACTGAGAAGGTTTAAGAAGGATACAGACACAGTTATGGTGAGGCATGGAGATTTCACAAAATATGGCTACCATCATCTAAGCATGGTTTGGGATCCTAGAACTTGTCAGATAGCGGACAGTTTGTCAATTCCTTAAGGGTGAGCAATCTTTGGGCCGAGATGACTGTAATGTCCCCAATTTTTATAAAGTGTTTTAATTAGGTTAATTAATAAAGTGGTCCTAAAATTTAAATAATATCATAAGAAATTATTTAATTTATTTATTTGTTTATTAAATAAAGGTGCTAAAATAATAAATTATTGTCGGTCTATGACCTATTGTAACTTTCTAGATGCTTCTTGGAGGCCTTTATCAGGAGATGGCTTGGTATTGTAAACCATCAAGGAATGTATTTGAACTCTTATTTGTATTGTCAGAAGGTGGAGGTTGAAGGTGGTTTGGTTGTTTGCAGCTTTGGAGGTGGAAGACCCTCCCTAGTCTATATTTTTAGTTTTGATGAGATTCATTCCTCACCCTAGTCTATCATTGGAAATATCATTCTAATATTTCAGATTGGGCTTCAAATTTGTGAAGTCATCTTGTGAAGACAAATTTGTGCATATTAATATGATCTAATAATACAAGTATCAAACTGGTAGTGAATCATTTCTATGTTGGTATGTATGCTTTGTTTTATATATTATTTGGCACTACTTTGGATCGTAATCTGAACATTTGAAAGTCTTGGTCAATTCTTCATCATACTTGCAGCAACTATTTATTAGACAAAAAAATTGTCATCACCACAGTGTTAGAAAGTGACTCATTCAAGAGTGCATTGGAATTTTCATTTATGGAAACACAACAGTAACGTATAGTCACTTGGAGTAGAACATAGTTTTGGTACCAAGGTTTGTAAAATGACTAAGTCCAGAATGCAGTTTACTGAGTACAGGAGTACAGTTTTGGGTAGCGAGCACTGTGTGTGATGAATGAAGACATGTGAGCTTAGAGGAAGACATTTTTGGATATGGTAGATCATCAGTTAAGGTCTCTTGATTTTTTAAGTTCAGAGATAAAAGATATAGATGATTGAAGCCATGTAAAGACATTGAGACACCAAAACAGAACAGTTGAATGGTTGTGATGATTGAGGGAGTGTAACATGGAATCCAAACGTGCTAAGTTTTATTTGGATTGGGTAGTACCTCTATTTTGGTAATGTATGATCGTCGACTTTGTATTTGAGTTTTGTATAAGTGTTGATCACATTTTGTGATGTATTTGGAAGCCGATTGAGTATATATATATATATATATATATATATATATATATATATGTGTGTGTGTGTGTGTGTGTGTGTGTGTGTGTGTGTGTGTGTGTATATATATATATATATATATATATATATATATATATATGTGTGTGTGTGTGTGTGTGTGTGTGTGTGTGTGTGTGTGTGTATGTATGTATATATATATATATGGAAAGGTTTTGAGAAGCGAAGTATGGATGATGGATAATATATGGTGTATGGATGGATGCACTATGATGTTATGATCTAACAGAAGGTGGTGCAAACTACAAATGGAACTACTAAAGTATAGTAGATTCTTTTATAAGTACATTTTAGATAAAGCATTGTAACAAAGACAAATTTCTTATTGTAAGAGTAGTGTTCTCAATGTCTACCCTTAACGGGGTTTTGTATTCCTTTAACAGGGAAATGTACTAATGTAATATTCAGATCCTAAAAGGGAAAGGTCTCCTAACAGGGACACATTACTTTTAGTGTATATTTGTAGATACCATCCCCACTGATGTTTTCCCTTGGCCAAGGTTTCCTCGTGAATAAAATCATGGTGTTATGAGTTGTGTACTTTATGCTTATGTTCTTTTCATTTCATTATTTATATGGTTAAGTTGGAATCTGATAAGTTTAATTTTAAAGTGTTGTAATATTGATTCACCCCCCATCTTAGTATTACTTAATCCTAACAATTGGTATCAGATCTATTGGCCCTTGGAGAGAAATTCTAATAGCTTAAGGGAGATAAAGATGGATTCTGATAGTTTGGAAGAAAACTTTGAAGCAGCACTAGAAGACCTTGATAAGGCTAAAGAAGAAAATGGTGACTTGAAATTCAAATTGACAAGAGAAGTAGGTTTGATCAAGAAACTTAAGGAACAAATTGAACTATCCAAGAGTTGGAGACAAGATCTTATGGAGAAGATAAAAGAAGATTCAGACAGTGATACATCAGATCATATAAAATAGCTTGAACAAGAAAAAGATGCATTAAAGCATGATCAGGAAACTACTTCTATTCATATGGCTAAATAAATTCAAAGAGAAAAAGATGAAAGAACTAAATTTGAAGAAATCCTAAAGAATGCAAATGTTCAGATGGGAAAAATGAAGATTGAACTTGATGACTACAGAACCAAGTATCATGAAATAGAAAAATATAATCAAATCATAAAAGGAGAACTTGTTGAAGCTAAGAAACACATTGAAAAACTTCATATGAGCAGTGACAAGATTGATGAGTAAAGAGAGAGAGAAACCTAAAGGAGGAATGACTAGAGTTGGCTTTATTGAAGCTAAATGTTCTAAAACTCAAGAAGAAAAATCTAAAGTAAAGATTGATGAAGAAAGACCTATTCATGAAGAACCTATGAGGAAGTTTAGACCTTTTAGAGGCATTTTCTTTGGATGCAACAAAGTTGGACACATGAAGATAAACTACATAGGTAAAATTCCTTACAAACCCTTTTCTGGTTATTGTTTCAATTGCTATGAATATGGACACAAGAAGACAGAATGCAGGAAGCCTGATCAATCAAGAACCAAGCAAGATTACATTAGAGAAGAAACATCAACTAAGATCACATGTTACAAGTGCAATAACTTTGGGCACATCACAGAGTATTGTAAGTTGCAGATTAATCAGAATAGACCACCTCCTACATACTACAAATGTAATAATCCAGGACACATAGAAAATTTTTGCAGGTATAATGGAACTGTGAATAGAAGTGGACCTCCACATAGTGTTGTGAAGAATAACATTGGTGATACTAGTAAGAGTCTTGTAGAGTACATGAATTAAATTAATATTCATTTCAAAGTAGAAGATGTAAATAGTTGTAAGGTATGGAAGGTAAAGGAAACAAGTGAATAAAAGGCTCAGGAAGAGTCAATAGATGTTACTGAGTCTTCGCCTGATGTTAACATTGCTACATCAACCTAGATGGCCAAGAATGGCCTTAGGGGGGGCATTGGAAAGATACATAAGAAAATTATCTAGCCCGTGTTTATGTGAAATAAGCTCTTGTGAGATTAGGGAGAGTATGTTTAAATATTATGGAACATATATCTGTGATTGCATAGCTTTACAATCTATATCCAGTGATCGCTAGATTGTTATTCGACTGGATTATTGTAGAGATGAGTTCATTAGGAGCTATATCATTTCTTTATGCAATGAAGTATAAGGATAGATAAAAGAACCTATCTATTCACCATTCGAAGAGAAGAGTTGAAGCAGAGTAGTGATTTGTGCAAGAAGACTAAAGAAGCTAGGGCATTGAATGATTGAACAAGTAGGAATTCATAGATTCAACAATCAAAACGTATTTAGACCACTCGTGAACTTGTGAATATGGATACACCTTTAATCTTTGATGTTAATGAACGACCTAGATACAAGTTTAAGAGGCACCCTTTAAAATCCACTGAGGATGACCCTGAAGGCATGTTTTATTCGATGCCCTATGGAGTTCTACACAGAGGATATTAGGGAATATATCCATTGCAAGTATGAGTCTCTAGGAGGCTTTGAGATCTTCAATGAAATTAATGAGATGATCAAAGAGGATGGAAAATGGAAGGATGAGTTCGCTCATCTTGAGAACCTAAGTGTAATGAAAATGGCAGAATTACATGAGTTTGACGAAGAACAATAGTTCAAGATCCTATTGAGAAGAGTACATGACCAATTCATTTGGATTGGTGAGAAGTTTGTAAAGATTTGTAATGAGTTGATCCATGACATTACTAGTCTAGATAACTCTGGAGTCATCCATGTTCCAGAGATAAATTCCAAGAAACTAGTGGAAACCCTAACCCACTCCAAATGGGATAAATAGGTGATGACAGTGGCTGACATCTTCCAACAAGATGTGAGACTAGTTGTGACAAGATTAGGTTACAAACTTCATTATAGAAGCTGACCGAATTCAGTTTATGTTGGTGTTATAATGATGGCATATAAGATAGTAAAGGATAATGTCAAGTATAATATTTGTGAAGTCCTTGCACAGTAATTCATGGAAAATGTGAAGAAGATAAAGAGAGATAGGACCAAGGCATTCAGATTTGGATCATTGCTAATACACATCTACATACACATTGTACATAAATTCTTGGGTATGCACCCAAGATCTTGGAAAGATAATGAACCCACAGACCTACAAGCATCAAATAGTTATGGAAGACAGAACAGCACATGGGTAAATGGAGAACTATTTGTGATGATCAAAATCCTTCAGAGAGAAATGAAATTGAGAGTGAGGATACCAGAGGAAATAGTATAGAAGTACAAAGAAACAATATGTTTCATAGTTGAAATTGATTGTGTATGTTTTGAAGAAGTTGACCTGAGGACAAAATGGTGTTACCCTATGGGGTATAAAGTTAGTAAAGAGGTATTAAATATGCAGGTTGAGCTTGTGTTATCTTCAGCAATAGATTCATCAGGAGAGAGATGGGGCACTTATAAGGAAGAATCCTCTAAGATCAGATAGGAACATAAAAGAATATCTAGGAGAAATAAAATTGAAAATATTGCAGATGATCTAGCAAGTAAGGTTGGTATTACTAAAGAAGAGATGAAGGAAATAAGGAGAAAGATTACTAAAAGGGCATCTGGAGTGGCGAGCTCTGCCCCTGCAGCTCTTCCACCTCCTAAAATGGAGAATACTTCTAGTCCACCCCCTACTATTATAGAAGTACATATGGAGTCATTGCAGAATGTGAAGGTAGAAGATACCCCTGCGAAGAGGACAAGGTCCTCCAAACAGAGTTCCACATTTGAGAAATAGAGGACAAAAGAAGAAAAGAAGTCAGATGTAGAGAAAAGGGAAGAAGAGAAGAGTAAAAAGGAAGAAGAAAAGAAGGGAGAAAAGAAGAAAGAGGAAGAGAAGAAGAAGAAAGAAGCAGAAGAGAAGAAAACACAAGATAAACTTGTGAACAGACAGCTCTGGAAACCTGACATGAGAATGTTGGAGAAAATAATTGTACACCAAAGCAAGATAAATCAAGTGAGAAAATTTATGACAGGCATGATTCAAATTATCAAATTCTTATATAAGACAATGTGATAAAGCACATGTTGGCTTTCAAGAAGAACCTGATTGAGATGGTTGGAAGTATTCCTAAGGAACTATATGATAAGCTTGAAATAAGAAAACAACTAGCACTACAAGAAGATGAACAAATCAGAATAAAATCTATTGAGGACATGTTACCACTGATATCATTTGATGAACATGAAAGGATACCAAATGCACTAAAACCCCTACTAAGAGTTAAGTCCATATTGATAAAGATAATGGGAACGAAGTATGATGAGGTTATTGAGGATACACAAAAGGAAATGGAAAAAAATTTAATGGAAACTAAACTAGAGAAATCCTCACCTCCTAAACCTAAGGCTACTAAGCCTAAAACTATTCTAAGGGGAGAGTCCTCCAAGTCTATAGTAATCAAAATTGATTCACCTAAGGAGGATAAGATGACAGTCAGTTTGTCAGTACTATAAAGCAACCCGATTTCTTTTTTGTTGCTTTGCTTGTGACTTTGGACACCTTGCTAGATACAAATGACCCTTTTTAAACTAAGAAAGGGAGAGTTATGGGAAGATTTAGTGTGTTGAAGAATTTAATCACTCCTAAGCTATTAATTCTTGAGATATACATTTCTTACATGGAGATAACAACAAAGGCCCTCACAAAAAACATGCCTACTGAGTTGAAGAAAGTAGAGACATCTTCTTTTATGCTGAATGGACTGATCCATGTGAGTCAAATTTTGGTGAAGACCTGGATTGAAGAAGTAAATATCTTCGAAAGCTCTTTCCAAGATGTACTTAAGATGGTCTAAATTTTTCATGAGCAGTTGTATAAATTTTGTTATGCATTCTACATTTTTGTATACCTTTGTCATTGATGTCAAAGGGGGAGAAGAAGATATGAAAAATGTACAAAGGAAAGATAAAGAAGATATATTTTGGAGTAATAGAGATGTAACTTGGAGATAAATAAGTGTAATGTATATTCTTTTTGGTATTGAACAATTAGTCATTTTTCACTAAGTGTTATCATTAATGCCAAAGGGAGAGATTGTTAGCAAGTGACTCATTCAGGAGTGCATTGGGGTTGTCATTTATGAAAACACAACATTTATGTATGGTAACTTGGAGTAGAACATAATTTTGGTACCAAGGTTTGTAAAATGACTAAGTCCATAATGCAGTTTACTGGATATATGAGTATATTTTTAGGTAGCGAGCACTGTGTGTGATGAATGAAGACATGCGATCTTAGAGGAAGAAATTTTTGGATATGGTAGACCTTCAGGTAAGGTTTCTTGACTTTTGAAGTTTAGAGATGGAAGATAGAGATGATTAAATTCATGTGAAGACATTCAGATAGAGAAACAGAATAGTTGAATGGTCGTGATGATTGAGGGAGTGTAAAGTGGAATCCAAACATGCTAAGTTTTATTTGGATTGGGTATTACCTCTATTTTGGTAATGTATGATCATCGACTTTATATTTGAGTTTTTTATAAGTGTTGATCACATTTTGTGATTTATTTGGGAGTCGGCTAAGTATGAGATAAACTATGTATATATGGAAAGCTTTTGAGAAGCAAAGTATGGATGATGGATAATATATGATCTATGGATGAATACATTTTGATGTTATGATCTGAAAGAAGGTGATGAGGTCTACAACTGGAACTACTAAATCATAGAAGATTCTTGTATAAGTTCATTTCTAATAAATTATTGTAATAGAGACAAATTTTTTATTGTAAGAGTAGTGTGCTCAGTGTATACCTTTAACAGGGTTTTGTATTCCTTTAACAGGGAAATGTACCAATGTAATATTTAGCTCCTAACAGGGACACAATACTTTAAGTTCATATTTATGGGTACCATCCCCACCGTGGTTTTCCCTTGGACAGGTTTTTCTCATGAACAAAATCATGGTGTTATGAGTTGTGTAATTATCCTTATGTTATTTTCATTTCAGTATCTATATGGTTAAGTTAGAATATGATAGTTTAATTTTACAGTGTTGTAATAATGATTCACCCCCCCCCTCTGAGTACTACTTAATCCTAACACACATAACGCATGGAACTAAAACAATATCATTGCATGAAGGCGATTGAAACTTCCACTATCAGTCTACGGCCTAAAGGAGTGCACTGCATGGAGGTGGTTGCAACTTCCACTGTCAGCATGTAGCCTGAAGGAGTGCACAACATGGACGTAGTTACAACTTCCACTTCTAGTGTGCATCCTTAAGGAGTGCACTGCACGGAGGTTAAAGGAGTGTAGGTTATTGCAACTTCCACCACCAGTGTGTGGCTTAAGAAGTGCAGTATACAGAGGCGGTTTGTAACTTCTACCACTAGTGTATGGGCTACCCAGGCATCTTTCTATATGGAGAAGGAACTAACACCATTACACATAAGGCCCTATTAATCGTATGGTGAAGTCCCAAGAGAGTTGTCAAGTGGAATTTAAAGGATTGCACATGAGGTATTTGGTTGTCATACGAGCTACATTTTCATACAAGATAAATTATAGGCTCAATATTGTCATACAGGACATTACACTCCAAATTTATTTGATATAAAAATTAAAGAGAAATAAAATATTGCACTCCAACCCATCAATTAATATAATCAAAGTAAAAGAACTCCCTAAACCGTATCACTAAGATTATAGCATGTGCATGTAATTAACAAACTGAATCAAGATAAATTCTTAAAAATTATCAAGGATAGTTGTACACCACCAAAAATAATTGTGAAATGCACTTCCTCGATTATCATCAAGGATTGACATTGTTGGTAACGACATTGGAGGTGGTATTGGCCTAAAATAATTATGATATAGAAATATTGTTAAGTATTGATTGTCTTAATGCATCATATTAGGGAAGAAATAATACTTTTCAAATTACATACATTTTGTGGAAAAAATAGCTACACTAACGTGTTTAGGTGGGAAACTGATAATTAGTGAAGGCATGTCAATTGACTAAACTATGTCAATGTATTCTCTCAAGAGCCCTAAGTACAAAAAAATTTGTCTAGTATTATGACATATTTATCAATATATATGGAACCTAAAAAATTTCAATCTAAGTTCACATAGGGTCCCTCCACAATAATATCTCTCATATTATTAATTCTCTATGTCATTTTACCCTAGTGACAATTTTTAAAAGTTTCATATAAAACATCATTTATATTTAGTAAAAAATTTCAAGTATGCATATTTTGCATTTGATGCTTTATGAGGAAAACTCAACTACACCAAAACTTTTGAGTAGTTAAATGAGCACCAGGGAATGCCTATACTTTTGTCTAGGATACTTGATCATTTTGACAACACTATATGCATATGATCTCTTAAGGGAAATAAGTGTAAATTATAAAACTATTTAGTTCATAATATATGATACTTGCAAATATTTAGTTTCAACGTACAAGTTCATGTAGGGTCCTTCCATAGCAATATATCATATTTTAAATTCTCCTAGCTATGTGACCAGAGCAATAATTTTTTAAAAGTTGTAAAAAACATCATTTATGTTTTGTGTGTCATGAGGAAATATTAATTATTACAACATATATAAGTGGTTAGGTCAACAAGGAACGTCTATATTTTTTCTCTAGGACATTTGATTGTTATGGGATACACTATATCGATGCAGTTTCTTAAGAGCCATAAAAGGAAAAATGGAAAACTATGATAGATTGTTTCTTGAAATACATGACACCTATAAATTTTATATCTAAACCATAGGTACATTTAAGGTCCCTCCACAATAATTTCTCTTAGATTTTTAAATCTCATAGCCATTTGAATATGCTAATAATTTTTTAAAAGTTGTAAATAATGTCATTTGTGTTTAGTAAAAAATAAAAAGTCACGCATATTTGTTAATTCATAAATCATAGATTTGAATCGGCTATTCCAACATGTTTGAGTGTTTGGGTGAGAACTAGGAAAAAACCTATTTTGTACAACAAATGCCCCAATCATTTTGGGATACACTATACCAATGTAATCTTTTAAGAACCCTAAGTGAAAAAATTTCCAAACTACAACAAACTATTTCTCACAATTTTTTGCACCTAGAAATATTTCATCTAAACCTAGATGTTCATGTAGGTTACCTCCATAATAAAATAGATCTAATATTTTTAAATCTTGATGCACAGCATAAACATAAATACTTCTTGCCAACACAATCAAGCACTATCCTTCTCCTTAGGGCATGAAACAACACTACTTCTTGTTGACGGATCTTTGTGACCGGATCTGCCAACAGATGTAAGTTGTCACTGGGTACAGGGGCACCGGCCAACTTCGCATGTAAAGGTTGTCTAGGGAAATGAGATTCCTTAGGCCTTCAAGCACATGAGAGTCGGGTCTCGATAGTGTAGGAGCTTAGTTGGGAATGTGACTGTTTGTTTGAGGGGGATAGTTGGTTATCTTCTCTCGTCTTCTCTGGGGATTTAAGCGAGTGGGGTTTCCTGCAAGCGTTCACTAACTTAACCTAATAAACTTCAAAAGATATTGCAGAGTTAGGAATATTCCATCTACATATAGTTATACTAAACATTCAAAACATTGACAATGCTCTAACACGCTACGCTAAATACTGAAGAAATACAGAACCATCAGCTCATATTTAATCAATAGCAAAGGAAAAGGAGGTCGTCAATCTACTTGAATTATTAGAGAAAAGGACATAAGAACATAAAGCATAAAATACCGTTAACCCAGATATCAGAATGCTAACAACATTATTGATAGATCCCTTCCTTCTTCATTAACATATCTCTAGCAAGCACTGGTGCGTACAACAATGGTGGCTCCAAGAGAGCATCTAACTACTGAAATCTTTAGAAACTAAGGAGCATTGAGCTCTACAACTAAGAATTGATGAAACTAAAATTCTATTAGCTATGGACTACAAAATCATCAATTTCACCAACCCTTGGAATGAGGTCGGACTTATTATTTATACACAAGATTTGACCTAAAACTTAACCTAATTTATTTTACACTTTACAATATAATACTATTTCCAGTGGCTAGTACTACCTACGCCACGCTACAAAAGACCTCGAGATGGAAAAGGTCTGACATGTCAGAAGAATAAGACAAGAAAAGAGGAGTGGAAGAATCAGCCTCAAGAAGAGAGCTAGGAGGAGAAAAGAAGAAATCTGATCCCCCGGGGATCGAGGCTACATGCCTCATAAATGGGAGAGCGGCTCACTATCTCTGATGTGCCAAGTGTTACGTTGAAGTGGCACCTTGAGAAGACCATCTGTCAGAACTCTCTTCTCAAGCCGACCTGCCTTGTTGCGGTTACCTACCTTCTGACAACCTTTATTAACTGCATTGCAAGTGATCAGTTAGCCTTGGGAATCAAGACATGGGTCACTTAAAGAATACAAAATTGTGGGATCCGAAACTCTGGGATCCAGCAACTTGCATTCTAAAAGAATGAATGAATACAACCGATACATTATTGGTGAGATTCTCTAGACTCTGGAGAATTTTATTGCTCCTTAAGATTTTTCCCAAGCCTCCAACACTTGGCCTATGCTTTCTTCATCTACATCTTTGATGTTATACCACCGACTGCGAACAGTCTCCAATACTTCATCAACATCTCCGGCCCCATTCCAGAATTCATCCACCTTCTTGATGGCATCATGTGATCAGATCATTGGCTTAGACAATCTGGATAATCTGCCCTAGTCAAAATCTTTGGCAGGCGGATACAAGGACTCCATCCACCCATCAAACTTGCTAAAGATGTAGTCCTCCGGGGTACATATCCAGTGGTGAAGGGATCAACTTTCGATACTCTAGCCATGAATGCTTGAAACAAACCTAAGGGGTATTGGGCCACTATCATTTTCTCTTTCAAGGCCTTAACTAGTTCCTTGCATACCTCAATCCTGAGGACAATTCTGGAGTACTGGGCCTGGAGGGAGTCATATGATTCATCTCCCAAAATCCCTGCCTCTTTAGTGACTTCTTCTCCTATGTTGCGGATTTCTTCCAGCCCAGCCTTCCATTTTTCATACTTTGCTAAATCTTGCTCCCATATAAGAGCAGAGCCCTTTGCCTAGTTGAGAATAATGTCAACCCAATTAAGGTCTAGGTAGGACACTGCTAGAAATTGTCTCATGGCAGTTACTTGCTTGGCAGCCCACCCATCTACATCATGCACCTTCTTCTTCATGATACATAGAGAATCCACATCGCCCTGCGCAAGCGGCAATCCAAAGGAAGGGGTTCCAGGGTGGACCTTAGCCAAAGGCTATGTAAGTTGCAACAGAAGCGCGAGCAGATTGGCATTTGTCTCTCTTTCCTCCTTCATCTTCTGGACCTGCTTGACGTATCTGGCCTCTATTGCTTTTGTGGCCTCCCTTAGCAAGTCCAATTCACCTTTCTTGTCTCTCCTCCTCAATGCTACTTCTGTTATGTTGTAATCTTGAGGCCTTATGGCCACCGCATCTGCACCTAGTGGGGGTGTTGCGATGGTCACAACTATGTTTCTTGTTGGACCAGTCCAGAGAGTATGGACTATCTGTGCCTTCTTGGGTCTTTGGGACTCTTCATTTTTGGCCATCATCTCGGCCAACGAAAGTGTACCGCCTAATATTACCACTGGGGCCGTTCTTTTCTTTGATTCGACCAGCCATTGGGGAAGCTAGGGTGGCTTCTCCATTAAGACCTTTTCATTGGGATTCTTTCCAGAATATGGTGGTATGTTCCTGGAATATACACTATCTTCGGGCTCTTTCTCCCTCTCTTGTTCTATTTCCTTCTCCCATTCTCATTCTTTTTCTTGTTCTCTGGAACCTTCGGTATTTTTTTCCCTACTGGCATCTTTCGTTGGGATATCTAGAACCTTTTCTCCAGCCTCGACATTGTTTGTTTCTTTGGGGACTTCCTCATCCCTCCCGATGTTAGCTGATCCTGAGTTTTCATTATCTGAGATTTTTTGATCAATCTGTTGTTGTTGCTCTTGGCCTCATCTATTGGAACATTCTCCTCCACCGGAACATCCTCTGGAGGTGGGTGAGGTCTCTGGCTGAAATTTAACAAGGTGGTCATCATTACTACCTCACCAAATATGCTCTGGGGCACTTGATCACCCAAAGTAACCAACGGCATTTGGAGCGGGATGATCAAGGTTACGGTTGATCCTATGGGTCTAGGTTCCCCGACCATCGGTTGCTCATCTGTGGGTTACGTTGGTGTGTTCTTGGTCTCCTAGACCAATATCTTATCCTATTCAGACCCCATTTATACTTCTTCCCAACCTCTTTCTCTGATGTATCCTCCTCTTCCAGGATTTCCTTTTCTAATGGGGCCTCTTCTTTATCCTGAGCGGCAATTTTCTCCACCGCATGACTTATACCTTGCTTGAGGTCCATGAGCTCCTCCGTCAAGAAAGTGTCATCAAAGTCATCATGCAGGGGCAAGGAGTCTGATATATCTTCTAGTTCGGGAGAGTCTAAACTGACATCAATCAAGGGCACAAATGGCATATCGGGGCTAGTGGCGGCACTTGGTGTAGAGGTCACCTTCTTCTTCTTCTTTCTTGTTAGTGGGACCCCAGTATCTAGAATACTGGTGGACTCCGCCTTAGTGAAGGTCTGTCTGCTCATCATCACAACCAATGACAGGGATCCCACCGGGTGAGCAGAAGCCATTGGAGTTACTTGGAAGCTAGAGGATATCTGTGTGCTCAAACGTTGGTTGGATAGCCTTGTCGACTCCATTTGTATTTTCATTTATTCCATTAGGAGGATGTGAACTTGGGGAGGCACTTTGGCTAGGGTGCCCTCTTTCTCTTTTCCTTTGCTCGTGCTTGGTTCAGCGGCTATGGAAGATGAAGAAGGTTCGGCACCGGCTGAAGAGGGAGCAGCCTTAGGAACCATGGATTTCTTTTGGGTGCTCTTGGGACACACCTGGGAAAAATACTGGCAACTTGCTTCCAAAATGGGGTGACATACCCATTCAATTGTTAGGTCCTCAGGGGTGGCCCAGTTCATCAGAGGGAGATCTAATTTGTCCAGCCCTTGCCCCTTGTATGTTGGGTCCTCCAGCAGCCCATCATCTAAGAAACCCTTTGGAAAATTCTAGAGGTCAAGTTTTTTCATGAGCCCTTTGCTCATCCTTGAATGTTGTCAGGCCCAGAGGTCAAAACTATCTTGGCAGTCCACAGAAAAAATCTTCAATTCTACTTCGTGGGGCGGGGATGCCTGGGGAAGTGTTGTGGAAATCTTGCCAAGGGGATCGTAGTTCTTCCAGGCATGGTGGAATTCCACCAGCCATAGGTTTTTCAATTCATTGTTTGCCTCCTAGGCTACAGTGAGGCTGCATGTATAATTCCCACATGAGAATGGGAATGGAACGTTGATGACCTTCTTCAATGTAAAGAAGGTGTGTAGATCCATCATCTGCTGGCAGAACTCTAAAAGAATAATTTTGTCCCTGCAATACCAGGGAAGAAGATGGGGCTTCCCATTGAAGCTGGTCACCTAAATGTAGGTGTGGTGTTGGAATTGAATAAAATAACAGCCATAGCTGCTAACCAAATTCATTTCCGCTTGTGATAGTCGGTACCCAAAATCTTGAGTACGTGTTAGGATGTTGTGGTAAATGAAAGCATTATTTACCCAAAAAAAATTTGAGAAACTGAGTTCCCATTGTACTTGGGGATAATGATCCCATGATGTCATTTGGCCCGGCCCGTTTCCAAGTTCCCCAACTATTCCCAAACTTGGAAACACCATTCTTTGTTGAGCTAGTGCCCATAGCACATATGATGTCATGTAAAACTTGGAGTTCTAGACAACACCCTTTAGATCTTTGTCCACATGATTGGATATGAGGGCTGCCTAGTTGAATGTCTGACTACAAGTGGTGATGCAGTATAGAAAGTAGTAAATCCATGCTGAGAAATCTTGGGCATGGGGAAATTCAAAGATCCTGCATAAGAATACAATGCCCGCCTGAATGGGCTCTTTTAACTCCCTGCGGGGAATTTCCAACTTCATCCTCCTGCAATCCCTCTTTGGGATTTTCAGCCAATGGTTATTGAGATGTTGTCGGGAGATAAGGGCAGCATCCTCAAACTCTTGAAATGTCTGGACCCGATCCCGGATAATGGATCCATTGAACTGTGGGATCCCCAGCCCCGAGGCAAACATTATTGCATCTAGGGTGACAATTGTTGCTGGGTAGTATAGTGGTTGGGGATTTGGAAGTAGGATAGTTTGAGTTTGTGCATTGTACAATGTTGCCAGTTGGAGTATTAACTCTGATGATTGCACCAAAAAAGGAAATTTTTCCACCTTGATGATGCTGGAGGTAGCTATCTGAGTGGCCAGATTGTCTCTGGTGGCCTTCAACCTGTAAATGGCTTGAATCAAGCCTTGCATTTCTGCCCAAGGTCTGGGCCTTATGTCCGTTATTTCTTGAACTCTGGACTCTATCTTTGATCCCACAAGGGCACCCTCCTTTGGATACTTGGAGGTCAAGGGAAGCTTTTCTAACAACCTTTCGGCCTTGGTTTTGGTGGCCGCTCGGCTTGAAGTGGTAGGCAACTCCAGGCTGGAAGGAGGGGTGATTACTTTAGACATCTTTGATCAGCTCATCTGCAACCTGCAAGATCAGATAACCATTAGAACGTGATATATATAAAAGAATATTAAAAATCTAGGGAAATCATCACCACTGTGCACCTATTCAAAAAGTGTTAGCATACACCAAAAAAAAGGGTCCTGGAATACTTGTAATTGACATGAGTAGGACTCTGGGGAAATTGAACGAAATGATAAGGGGAAATGTAGGACAAGAAATTGTTTGAGACCTGGAGCCTGGATAATCTAGTCATTGCCATGCTGATGTGACCAGTAACAAACCATATTTGGCTGACGTGGGTTGGCACGTGGTCAAGTGACAGGCGACATAAAGGCATTAATGGTGACAAGTGGGCTGACACAAGGTAAAAATGAATGACAGATGGGACATGGTTTGAATGCCCACTCATGGGAAATTAATCCTGCCATTAAGGTGATGAGTCAGAGGAAAGAGAAAGCCACCATGGCTCAAACCAGCGAGGTGCCGAGTTCAAACCGTGATGACTCCATCTCGACGAGCTCGGTCTCATGAGTGAAAACACATGACAGAGCATGAGGAACTCATGAACTCGGAAGGATATATAGGATATATACATAAAAGTATAGAGGGTCAAAGGCCAAAACATATAAACACCAAAAAAATAGCATTTACAAGATTTTTAAAGATTTAAACAACATTTACATATATACACGAACTAACCTATGATAATATAAAATGTATATACTAATATACAACTGCATAGAGGGTGGACAACCCTCTCACAGAGCCAACCCACCAATGGGAGGTGAACCAAAAACATAGAATACGGAATGGAAAACTAGCAAGACAAACGAAGACCAAAGAACAAAAGGGAACAACAAGGAAAACACAGAAATAGAAAGAAACCAGAGAACAAGCCGAGAGCCTACCTGGAAATCCGAAGAATAGTAGGGAAGAAGCATACCAAGAGCACTCTTGCAACAAGTTCTACCTTCAAATGATCATGAACAGACACCTTGAATCAACTGGTAATCGTTCACTAAGCACAGAGTAATTCGTAGCTTAATCGCAGTTTAGTCGCCTAAGAATTGCTTTGAATGCACAAGTGTTTTAATTGCGGTAACTGTGAAAGTGGCATGTAATTTCTATTTATACCCAAGGTAAAAGAAAGTTACCTTCTCCTCTGCAAACTCTAGAATAGGATAACCTCCAGACTCCGGGCCCAAGGATTCTATGCAACCATACCTTCTCGCTAGGAGAAGATGTCGTAGCGGAGAATCCTGAAGTCTGGAATCTGGCTCTGGAAAGAACAACAAACTCTGAGACTGGGTCCTAGAGACACGATAGAAAAATGCAGAAAGAAAACAAACCTCATGGGAGGGAAAACTCGGAGAAGAAAGCAAAGAAAAACAAGAAAACAAGGCAAGAGCCAAAAGAAAAAAAAGGGGACCCAACATTTTTCACACAAAATGTAGGGATGGGTATGCAGGGCATAAAAAATGGTGACTATCTGGGATGAATGCCTTAGTGCATTTGAGAACCACAGAATCTCTAGTTAGCGAAACTGGAATCAATCGTGACTTGGAGCATCCTGCTTGTAAGGCGTGAAGCGTTTGAGAAAAAGCTGGCCAACACATGATTCAATCGTTGGTCTTTTGTCAATTGTGAAGTGTGTGCTTTGAAGTAAAATTAAGCCAATGACCTCTGGGAGAAGCAGAGAAGAGGCACTAAATATATCAATCCAAAGTTGTCAAATTTTCTCATTTCCCCCGAATACCTGAGTTTTCATTCTTTTCTTTCCTTGTCATTTTATTCTTTTCGGGATGGGAGGGTGGTACTCCTTTCACCATTAAGCTTAAGCTTAGCTAATTTTAACAGCGGTACTTCTTTCACCCTTCCATCCACTTCAATTTGCTAAATAGGGAAGAAAAACTTTGGACCCAGGAAGAATTTTTAAAAAATTTTAGACTTGGGCTGACAAACTAGTGCGACCGATCTACTCTTGGTGTGTCCGATTACTTATTCCTTTTGATTTTGATTTAACTAATTTCTAGACTTTCGGGGATGAATCCGATGAAGTTTACTCATAGCCCGTTACCCTTCTTATAAAATAACTCCATAGTGTGGACTAATTCCACCATGCTAACAATAGATTACAACTTCACCATAATGCCAAAGGTACCATTCCAGAGACTAGATGTTATGCGAAGCATACCGGCCTACAAAAGGGGGAGAAAAACACTGGAAACCTGGAAAAAGAAAGAACAAAGCCGAAAGCAAAACAAAAAGGAAAGGGGAGGTCTTAGGGGACAGCCAACAAAACTATCTACAAGACAAGGCACCCCAAACGGGGCACCAAGAAGGAAATATTTACAAGCAAGAAGATTTACATATAGTACAACTCTGGACAAACCTACTTCATTCAAAATAATGCTTGAGAAACTATCCATTGATGGGAAATGGAATGGATTCTCTAGTCATGGTACTTAGGCAATAGGTATTTTCCCCACAGATCTCTGAGATCAAGTATGGTCTGAGCTAGAGCTGCAGGAATTTGGTGTGTTTTCCTTCCTTTTCCTGGGCCTTATCCCACAAGAGGACCAAGTCCAAAATTTGAAAGGCCTTATACTGGGCTCTTCAGTCAAACCATCATTTCACTACTATCTGGTGATGCGCAAAGTGTTCAAGGGCTGCATCTCTTTGTTCTTCCATCCGCACCAGATTTAGGAGCTGAACCTCCACGATGTTGTCTCAGTCGCTGAATTCCTACATGAACTGTAAAACTAGGATTTATAGGTTAATGGGGAATACTGGGTTCTGGCCATAGACCAAATGGAATGGGGATGTCCCCAGGGCTGCTTTAATTCAAATAAGATCCACCCAAAGGGTGAATCTCAGCTTTTGGTGTCAGTCCCAGGGATTCTATTCTAATAAATGTTTGATCACTTCAAGCAAATTTGTGTTGGTTGACTCAGCAACACCATTCCCCTGGGGGTAATAGTTGCTGGAAAACTTCAGAGTGATCTTCCTTTCACAGGTCCATTCAAGTAATTATGCGAAAGAAAATTTTGGACCATTTTCACATACTATAGAAAAGGGCATTCCAAATCTTGTGACGATGTTTTCTTCCAGGAGTTTTATGACTATATCTGTCATGTTGTTTTTACAAGGTATTGCTTCAGACCACCGGGTGCAGTAATCAGTAGCGGTTAGGATATACCGGTGGTTGGAAGATGAGTTGGAGTTGATTTTCCTGATAAAGTCAAATTTCCATTGGGCAAAGGGTTTATCTTTGAAGACCAGCTACAAAGGCATGGTCGGGTTCCGCTCACGATGTGCTGCGGTTTGGTAAGTATGGTACTTCCTAACGTGAGTGTAGACATCTTTGAAGATACAGGGCCAATATTATTTGGCCCAGAGAATCTGATGGGCAGTGGTGTTAGCTGAGCCATGTCTGGTTCCAAACTGCCCATGGAATTCTTCGATTATCCTTGTAGCTTGAACCCTATCAATGCACCGGAGGTACACTCCCTCATAATTTGTGTAGAAAAGAGTGGAATTTTTTATCATGAAGTGTGCACTTTTCAACTACAAGGCATGATGTTTGTTTGGAGGTAATCCCTCCAGGCATCTATTATTCAACAATAAGTACACCAGGTCTGTGTACCATGGGTCTCGAGTGATGGATTCCACTGTATACGTCTGACATTCAATGTGTGGATTCTCTTCCACCATCGCTCTGCATAGTCCCTCACCTCAGACTATCTTCATAGGTTGCATTTCTAAATCATATTCCTGGAGGATGGCCTTCCATTTCCCCCGTCTCTCACCCAACTCACTCTGCATCAGCAGAGATTTCACTGCCTGGTCCGGGATGATAGCATGCACTTTTCTCCTGAGAATATAGTGCCAGAATTTCTTCACAATGGGAATGAGAGAAAAGGCCTAATTTTCCAAGGGTGAATACTGGACTTCAGTGCTCTTAAAGGGGGAGCTCATGAAAGCTATTGGTAATTCTTCCCCTTTGACCTTTTGGGTCAAAACTGCCACAGCAGCATGCGGCGAAGCAAAGGAATAAATGTAGAAAGGGAGGGAGTAATCCAGACTAGCTAGAACTGGTGCCTCTATTATCGTTTGTTTAAACTAGGTGAATGCCCACTTTGATTTAGGACTCCACTCAATTTTGATATCTTTCTTCATAATCTTATTGAGTGTTTTTATGATCTCGACAAATCTAGTGATGGAAAGCCAGACAAAATTGATCTTTCCAAAGAAAGACCTCATTTCCTTCTGGTTGTAGGGAATTTGTAGGTTTAGCAGTGCTTCAACTCTCTTAGGGTCAATGGATATACCCTTCTCAGAGACAATATGCCTGAGCAATTTCCACTCAGTGACCCCGAATATGCATTTCTTAGGGTTGAGGGATATTCCATACCGGAGACATCTCTCACAAATCTGGGCGAGGTGGGTAGAATGATCATGCCTGTCTAGGGAAAAGTTGGTCAAATCATCCATGTAGATGATTATACACTGGTTCACAAGGCCCTTGAATGTGATGTCCATAGCCTTTTGAAATGTGGCCCCTACGTTGATCAGACCAAAGGGCATCCTGTGATAAGTAAACTTTCCCCACTTGGTGGTAAACATAGTTTTGTCTATATCCTCATACTTAACCATGACTTGGTTATACCCAGAGTACCCATCCAAGAAAGATATCATTTGTGATCCGTTCACGATTTGTAATACCTCATCCAATGAGAGGGATGATTATCTTTCTTGGAGGCCTTGTTCAAATTTCAGAAATCCATGCAAAGGTGGATCTCACCACTTTTCTTCGTCACAAGGACAAGGTTGGAAACCCACATAGTGTGCCAGATTAGAAAGATTATCTGGGCTGACAGCAGTTTTTGAACCTCCTGATAAATCAGAGGCTCGATCAGTGGGTTGACTGGTCGTTGCTTTTTCCAGAAATGCTTAGCATCAGGTTTGAGTGGGATAGTATGAGTCATAATGGATGTATCATAGGTTTTCAAGTCCTCATACCCCCACGCAATCACATCTATGTATTCTTAGAGAACTGCGAGAATCTTCTCATTTTCCTCAGCGGAACCAGAGGTGCCAATGTGTATCATTTTCTCTTCACCGAGCTTGCCAATGTTTACTTTCTCAAATTTTCCTCCCTTAGAGGAGGGTGATATCTTTTCCCTGCCCTGAGGGCCTGAGTCAAAGATTCATTCAAGTGCAACCATCCCCTTAGGGATGGTGTTGGTTGGTAGGTCCATGATCCCGTCATCTTCATCACACTGTCTAGTATCATCATTATCTCTTTCTTCCACTATCTGGTCTTCGAAAACACCAACATTGGCCATGAAGGCCAGGATATGTTGATCATCCTTAAAGACCTAAAAATGGGTGACATTGTCTAGAATGGAAGGGGTGGAGATCATCTCAATAGAAAATCTCCAGAGTTGTGAGTCAGCCATTGGCTCAAGTGTGCTGGCAGAAATGGTAAGGGCATCTGGGACATAATTTCATCTCTGGGGAATAAGATTGATGCTGAAGGCATCAAAATCTTCAATAAGTCTCCACGCTCGATTGTGGTATACATCCAGCCTCTTATCATGACAAGTGTATTAACTCCGAACTTATTTGACAATCAAATCTGAATCACCCAAGGCTCGGAGGTGAGTGATTCCTTTCCTTAGCGCAAATAGGAGTCCAAGGACCCAAAGCCTCATACTCTGTGATGTCATCTGTGCAGTTGAACTGTAGCCTATAGGACGCGAGGAAGGACTTCACCTATGGGTTGATCAATTCCACTTTGGCCCCATAGCCTTGTTTAGATAAGGACCCCTCGAACTTAAGGGTCCACAATTCGTCATTTGTTATCTAGGGCTGGGAAGACGAAGTGGTCTTTAGATTATTTTTGGGAGGGTTGGGAGGAGTTTCCTCTGGCGCTAATGGCATGTGGGTGAGGTTTTCCTATAGAGAGATTTCTAGTTGGGATTCCCAGACACGTAGCTCTGAAGAGGCACCACTAGCAGAAGTACTGGGTTCCAAGGAATCAGCTATATGTTCTTTTCTCCGGAGGGCATCTATGTGTCAGGTAGCAACGGTAAGGCATGGCTCACACTCTAGCTCTGAGTGTTTCTGGTAGTGGACCCGGCACCAAGTTCCAGAAAAGAGTGTGGTGGGGGTCACTGCGGCACCCTGAGAGTTAACCTCAACCCTCAATTTTTCTTGGGTTCTCTGCAGAACTATGGGATCCTCCCCGGGGTGAAATTGAATGTTAGGATCTCAAGGGGTTGGTACACCCTGGGGGAAGTCTCAGAGAAGAGGACCTCATTCACCCTCCCAACTTCGGTGAGGTATTTTTCATCCAGGGTTCACTTTCAACCCAGATCTGGTTAGATTCTCCATCCTAGGGGAGCCATAAGTGGGAAAAGTTGGTCGAGAAATATCCGTTTAGGGACTTGGATCAATTCTGACTTAGCAACATCTCACAAGTCTCTGGGATGTCCACCACTTGGATGTAAATTGTACTGGCTATCTTGGGGTCCTAAATGAGTTGAATTTGGACATTCTTCAGTTCACCCACCATTTTTATAGCAATTTTATCCAGTTGGATTACTGCACCATTAGACAGGGTGGGTCAGAATCTGAGCTTCTAGCATATGGATAAAGGCATAATGTTTCCCAAAGCCCTAAAATCAACTATGAAATTGTGTATGTTTGTCCCTTGTATATTCAAGCCTAGTAGGAAGGGAGGATCTTTAGTATTTTCCCAAAAGACAGTCGCGTTGGCGTCATCAAAAGAGACAGTCTTGGGTGGGCGACTGACAGCTTCTGAGTTTCCCAGGAGTTTCAAAAGAGACTGCTTCTGTTTGGGACAGTTCAGCAAAACCTCCATCAAGGTCATGGAGGTGGTGGTTTTTTCTAACACCTTTGTGATTTCAAACCTTCCTCCCAGGAATTGGTGGCTTCCCTCTGTCGAGTCCTTAGCTTGGTTAGAGCCAGGTCCTTTTGGAGGGACAGACCAATCAGACATGTTGTCCATAGGAGGAGTATCTTTGGGAGGTATATGTGTGTACACTAGTCCTTTACAAGCCTGACTCCTAGTGTTGTAGGGAGTCTGTGGGTTGGTGAAGGCATTGGCCTCAAAGGCCAGAGTAGATTCATCAAATAATCCTTGTAGTTCAAATTCCTCTTCGTCTTCTCTGCCTATTCCAAAGAAGAAGATATCACAGGTGAATGCACCGTGAGTGGGCTGTTGCACATGAGGTTCTGGGGGAGTAGGATCAGAAGCTTGTTGTCTGTCTAACTGGGAGATCATGATGAATTTCTCTAGTGTGGCACAGTTTAGCTTATTATGGGAGCATGTGTCATGCAATCTACACCAGTTGGTCATGGGCTGGAAGTCTGTGACTAGCATGAAATGGGAAGGTCCAGCACCACCCTGATTGGTGTTTTGGTTCAAAGGAGGACCTCCGGTATTGGCGTTATTATTCCATTGTTGTTGGTTGGGTCGGGGCCCATTGTTGAAATTTCTTCCTCTGGCATTGTTGTTTCGTTGGCCGGAGAAAATATTCCCTCTCTGGGAATTGGTGTTGTGGGGTGCAAAGGACCCGGCCTTCAGCTGACCCATGTCCACAGTCAGTGTAGACAACATTCGCCGGAGGGATTCAACCTCGGCTATCAAATAGGTATTCACATCACAATGTGATGGTTGTTGTTATTGGTTTCCTAGGAAAGTGGCAGCATTCGCCAGAGTTGAGGGTGGCAGTCCTCCAGCCATAGATGACTAAAAGAAAGGCACTCTGGGTGGTTGTGTCTCTGGTTGTTTCATTTGTTGCGGCTGATTCCATGGAAAAGATTCAAGACCCGGTGTTGTCTAGGTTTGAGATGGATATATGTACCGGGCCTGCTGGTCTATCGGCAGTGGTGGGGGATTCATGGCCATCACGGGGGAACCCATTTCCTAATTGGGGTTATATCCCCCAATGTAAGAAGTTCCGCTAGGGATCATGTTAAATGCCATGCTCTTCCCAATCCCGCCTGGGGATTTGTTAAGGCCACAGGACAATTCCAAGGCTAGGTTGTAAACCTTCACCAAAGCATCCCGGTCGTCGAGAGTGGTAGTTCTCTAGAGGAGAGTGGCAATGAAGGGGTCCATTGCATTGAGATAGGTTTGGATAGTTAGATCCATGGATGGGATAAATGGACCCGTGCACCATTTCAAGGCGCGTTGGAATCGGTGGTTGAATGTTGTAAGGGGCTCGTTCGGTTCCTTCCTAATAGAAATGAACTAGCTGTGGGACCATGCTGGGTCCATGTGTCATCGGAAGGCAGCCAAGAAGGCATCCTCCATGTCCTGCCAACTATTGATGGAGTTGGCGGGAAGCTTAAGGTACTAGTTTAGTTCATTTTGTCCAAGGGACAAAGGGAACATCCGGGTCACAACGTCTTGATGTTGGATCTATTATCGATTCATGGCATCTTTGTATGCTTGCAGATGCTCTTCTGTGGTTCGTGAGCCTAAGTGCTCATATCAGGGACAAATCTTTTCTGGGTGCGAAGGTAGATCATTGGATGCACCCAAAAAAGTTCCCATCGGGGACCTGGTATTTCCAAAATACGTCGCCATCGGGGGTGTTGGGTTTTGATTAGGTTGAGCGTTAATTCATGGGATCCTCTGGGGGACTTGGGTATTTTGGGATGTGCTATATCCATAGACAATAGTGGTTGGCTTGGCTTTCGGGGTCCATTTCTTTCGAGCAGGAGGCTCGAGTTTGACAAACCTTCTGGGATTGAGAGTTGATATAAGGACTCTTTCGAATCTTGCTAGTGAAAATGACCCAATTCCGCTAAAGGCTTGACTCCTAAAACTATGGCTTGGGGAACCCTCAGGCGGTGTGAAATCTAAATCCTCAGAGGAGGATGAGTTCATGCCCTCCTTCTAGTGCTATTTTCTATTGACGGGTCTTTATGACCGGGTCCACCAACAGATGTAAGTTGTCACTAGGTATCGGGGCACCGGCCAAGTTCGCCTGTAAAGGTTGTCCGGGGAAATGAGATTCCCTAGGCCTTCAAGCACATGAGATTCGGGTCTCGACAGTGTGGGAGCTTAGTTGGGAATGTGATTATTTTTTTAAGGGGGATAGCTAGTTATCTTCTCTCATCTTCTCTGGGGATTTAAGTGAGTGGGGTTTCTTGCAAGCGTTCACTAACTTAACCAAATAAACTTCAAAAGATATTGTAGAGTTAGGAATATTCCATCTACCTATAGTTATACTGAACATTCAAAATATCAACAATGCTCTAACACGCTACGCTAAATACTGAAGAAATACAGAACCATCAGCTCATATTTAATCAATAGCAAAGGAAAAGGAGGTCGTTAATCTACTTGAAGTATTACAGCAAAGGACATAAGAACATAAAGCATAAAATACCATTAACCAAGAGATCAGAATGCTAACAACGTCATTGATAGAACCCTTCCTTCTTCATTAACATATCTCCACCAAGCACTGGTGCATACAAAAATAGTGGCTCCAGGGGAGCATCTAACTAATAAAAGCTTTAGAAACTAAGGAGCATTGAGCTCTGCAACTAAGAACTGATGAAACTAAAATGCTAATAGCTATGGACTACAAAATCATAAATTTTGTCAACCCTTGGAATGAGGTCATACTTATTATTTATACACAAGATTTGACCTAAAACTTAACCTAATTTATTTTACACTTTACAATATAATAATATTTCCCATGGCCGGTAATACCTGCGCCACGCTACAAAATACCTCAAGACAGAAAAGGTCTGACATGTTAGAAGAATAAGACAAGAAAAGAGGAGTGGAAGAATCGGCCTCAAAAAGAGAGTCGGGAGGAGAAAAGAAGAAATCTGATCCCCCAAGGATCAAGGCTACATGCCTCATAAATGGGAGAGTGGCTCACTATCTTCGATGTGCCAGGTGTTACGTTGAAGCGGTGCCTCGAGAAGACCTTCTGTCAGAATCTCTTGTTGAGATGACGTACCTTGTTGTGGTTACCTACCTTCTAACAACCTTTATTAACTACCTTGAAAGTGACCGGTCAGCCTTGGAAACCGGGACACGGGTCACTTAAAGAATACAAAATTATGGGATTCAAAAGTCCAGAATCTGGGAACTTGCATTCCAAAAGAATGAATGAATACAACCAATACATGATTGGTGAGATTCTCCAGACTCTGGAAAATTTTATTGTTCCTTACGATTTTTCCCAAGCCTCCAACACTTGGCCTATGCTTTCTTCATCTACATCTCTAATACTATCCCACCGACTACGAACAGCCTCCAATGCTTCCTCGACATTTCTGGCCCCGTTCCGGAATTCGTCCACCATCTTGATGGCATCATGTGATCAGATCATTGTCTTGGACAATCTGGGTAACTTGCCCTGATCAAAATCTCTGGCAGGTGGATACAGGGACTCCATCTGCTCATCAAACTTGTTGAGGACATAGTCCTCTAGGGTACATGTTCCGGTGGTGAAGGGATCGACTTGCGATACTCTAGCCATGAATGCTTGAAACAAACCCAAGGGGTATTGGGCTGATGTCACTTTCTCTTTCAAGGCCTTAACCAGTTCCTTGCATACCTCAATCCTAAGGACAAGTCTGGAGTACTGGGCCTGGAGAGAATCATATGATTCATCTCCCAAAAATCCCTGCCTCTGTGGTGACTTCTTCTCCTATGTTGCAGATTTCTTCTAGCCCGGCATTCCATTTTTCATACTTTGCTAAATCTTGCTCCCATATAAGAGCGGAGCCCTTTTCCTGGCTGAGAAGAATATCAACCTGATAAAGGTCTAGGAGGGATGCTGCTATAAATTGTCTCATGGTGGTTACTTTCTTGGCAGCCCACCCATCTACAGCCTATGCCTTCTTCTTCATGATACGTAGAGAATCCACATCCCCCTCCGCAAGCGGCAATCTGGAGGAAGGGGTTTCAGGGTGGACCTCGGCCAAAGGCTATGTAAGTTTTGCTAGAAGCGTGAGGAGATTGGCATTTGTCTCTCTTTCCTCCTTCAACTTATGGCCCTGCTTGATGTATCTAGCCTCTATTGCTTTTGTGGCCTCCCTTAGCAAGTCTAATTCACCTCGCTTGTCTCTCCTCCCCAGTGCTACTTCTGTTATGTTGTAATCTTTGGGCCTTACAACCGCAGCATCTGCACCTGGTGGGGGTGTTGTGATAGTCACAACTGTGCTGCCTGTTGGACTAGTCTGAAGAGTATGGACTGTCTATGCCTTCTTGGGTCTTTGGGCCTCTACATTTCTGGCCATCATCTCGGCCAACAAAAGTGTAGCATCTGATGTTACCGCCGGGGCCTTTTTTTTCTTTGATTCAACCAGCCATTGGAGTGACTGGGGCAGCTTCGCCGTTAAGACCTTTTCATTGGGATTCCTTTCAGAATCTAGTGGTACATTCCTAAAATGTACATTGTCTTTGGGCTCTTTCTCCCTCTCTTGTTCTGGTTCTTTCTCACGTTCTTGTTCTTTTTCTTGTTCCTTTTCTTTTTCTTGTTCTCCAGAACCTTCAGTATTTTCTTCCATGCTGGCATCTTCTGTTGGGATATCTGGAACCTTTTCTCCAACCTTGACATTGTTTATTTATTTGGGGACTTCCTCATCCCTCCCGACGTCAGCTGATCCTATGTTTTCATTATGTGGGATTTCTTGATCAATCTACTGCTGCTGCTCTTGGGCCTCATTGGCCTCATCTGTTAGAACATTCTCCTCGACTGGAACAACCTCTGGAGGTGGGTGAGGTCTCTGGCTGAAATTTAACAAAGCGGTCACCATTACTACCTCACCAAATGTGCTCCGGGGCACTTGATCACCTAGAGTAACCAATGGCATTTGGAGCGTGATGATTGAGGGTACGGTTGATCCTGTTGGTCTGGGTTCCCTGACCATCAGTTTCTCATCTGTGGGTTGCCTTGGCATGTCCTCAGTCTCCTAGACCTGTATCTTATCCTGTTAGGGCCCCGTTTATACTTCTTCCTGGGCCTCTTGCTTTGATGTATCCTCCTCTTTCAGGATTTCCTTTTCTACGAGGGCCTCTTCTTTATCCTGACTGGTAATTTCCTCCACCGCATGACTTATACCTTGTTGGAGGTCCATGAGCTCCTCTGCCGATAAAGTGTCATTTAAGTCATCGTGTGGGGGTGAGGAGTCTGATATATCTTCTAGTTCAAGAGAGTCTGAACTGACATCAACCGCGGACACAAACGGCATACCAGGGCTAGTGGTGGCACTTGGTGTAGGGGTCACCTTCTTCTTCTTCTTTCTTGTTAGTGGGACCCCAGTATCTAGAATGATGGTGGACTCTGCCTCAGCGAAGGTCTGTTTGCTCATCATTGCAGCCAACGACGGGGATCCCGTCAGGCGAGCAGAACTCATTGGAGTTACTTGGAGGCCAGAGGATATTTGCATTCTTAACTTCTGGTTGGATAGCCTTTCTGACTCCATTTGTTATTTCAGTTGTTCCATTAGGAGGGTGGGAACTTGGGGAGGCACTTTCGCTAGAGTGCCCTCTTTCTCTTTTCCTTTGCTCATGCTTGGTTTAGCGGTTGTGGAAGATGAAGAAGGTCTAGCACCGGCTGAAGAGGGAGCGGCCTTACGAACCATGGGTTTCTTCTGGGTGCTCTTGGGACACACTCAGGAAAAATATTGGTGACTTGCTTCCAAAATGAGGTGACATACCCCTTCAATTGTTAGGTCCTCAAGGGTGGCCTAGTCCACCGGAGGGAGATCTAATTTGTCCAGCCCTTGCCCCTTGTATGCTAGGTCCTCCAGTGGCCCATCACCTGAGAAACCCTTTGGAAAATTCTAGAGGTCAAGTGTTTTCATGAGCCCTTTTCTCATCCTTGAATGTTGTCAGGCCCGAAGATCAAAACTGTCTTGGCAGTCTGCCCAAAAATCTTCAATGTCTACTTTGTGGGGTGGGGATACCTAGGGAAGTGTTGTGGCAATCTTGCTAAGGGGATCATAGTTCTTCCAGTTGTGGTGGAATTCCACCAGCCCCAGGTTTTTCAATTCAGTGTCTGCCTCCCGGTCTGCAGCGAGGCTGCATGTATAATTCCCGCATGAGAATGGGAATCGGATGTTGATGACCTTCTTCAATGTAAACAAGGCGTGCAGATCCATCATCTGTCGGCATAACTCTAAAAGAATAATTTTGTCCCCGTAATACAGGGGAAGAAGATGGGGCTTCCCATTGAAGCCGGTCACCCGAATGTAGGTGTAGTGTTGGAATTGAATAAAATAGCGGCCATAGCTGCTGACCAGATTCATTGTCGCTTGTGATAGTCAGTACCCAAAATCCTAAGTAAGTGTTAGGATGTTGTGGTAAATGAAACCATCATTTACCCGACAAAAATTTGAGAAGCTGAGTTCCCATTGTACTTGGCGATAATGATCCAATGGTGTCATTGGGCCTGGCCTATTTCCAAGTTCCCCAACTGTTCCCAAACTTGGAAAAGTTGGTCTTTGTTGATCCAGTGCCCATAGCACGTATGATGTCATGTAAAACTTGGAGTTCTAGACAATGCCCTTTAGCTTTTTGTCCACATGATTGGATATGAGGGCCGCCCAGTTGAAGGACTGACTGCGAGTGGTGATGCAGTACAGAAAGTAGTACATCCATGCCAAGAAATCTTGGGCATGGGGCAATCTGAAGATCCTACATAAGAATACAATGCCCGCCTTAATGGGCTCTTTGAACTCCCTACGGGTAATTTCCAACTTCATCCTCCTGCAATCCCTCTTTGGGATTTTCAGCCAGTGGCTATTGAGATGTTTCCAGGAGATTAGGGCAGCATCCTCAAACTTCTGCAATGTGTGGACCCAATTCTGGATAATGGATCCATTGAACTATGGGATCCCCAGCCCCGAGGTGAAAGTTGCTGCATCCAGGGTGAAGATTGTTGCTGGGTACTGTAGTGGCTGGGGATCCAGAAGTAGGACGGTCCGAGTTGGTGCATTGTACAATGTTGTTAGTTGGAGTGTTAACTCTGGTGATTGCACCAAACAAGGAAATTTTTTCACCTTGATGATGCCGGAGGCGGTTATTTGAGTGGCCAGATTGTCTCCAGTGGTCGTCAACCTGTAAATGGATTGAATCAAGCCTTGCATTTCTGCCCAAGGTCTGGGCCCTGTGTCTGTTATTTCTTGAACTCTGGACTCTATCTTTGATCCCACAAGGGCACCCTCCTTTAGATACTTGGAGGTCAAGGGCAGCTTTTCCAACAACCTTTCGACCTTGGTTTTGGTGGTCACTCAGGTGGAAGTGGTAGGCAACTCCAGGCTGGAAGGAGGGGTGATTACTTCAAACATCTTTGATCAACTTATCCGCAACCTGCAAGACCAGAGAACCATTAGAACGTGATATATATAAAATAATATTAAAACTCTGGGGAAATCGTCACCACCCTGCACGTGTTCAACAAGTGTTAGCATACACCAAAAAAAAGGGTCCTAGAATACTTGTAATAGATGTGAGTAGGACTCCAGGGAAATCAAACCAAATGACAAGGGGAAATGTAGGACAGGGAATTTCTTCAGACCCAGAGCCCGAATAATCTAGTCATTGTCGTGTCGATGTGACCAGTAAGAAATCGTATTCGTCTAAAGTGGGTTGGCACGTGGTCAGGTGACAGGTGACATAAAGGCATTAATGGTGACAAGTGGGCTAACATAGGGTAAAAATGAATGCTAGATGGGACATGGTTTGAATTCCCGCTCATGGGAAATTAATCCCTCCATTAAGGTGATGAGTCGGAGGAGAGACAAAGCCACCATGGCTTGAACCAGTGAGGTGTTGAGTTTGAACAGTGGCGACTCCATCTCGACAAGCTTGGTCTCATGAGTGAAAACACATGATAGAGCACGAGGAACTCACAAACTTGAAAGGATATATATGATATATACATAAAAGTATAGAGGACCGAAGGCTGAAACATATACACACCAAAAAAAATAGCATTTACAATCTTTTTATAGATTTAAACAACATTTCCATATATACACAAACTAACCTACAACAATATACAATGTATACACTAATCTACGACTGTGCAGAGGGAAGACAACCCTCTCATAGAGCCAACCCACCAACGGGAGGCGAACCAAAAACACAGAACATGGAACGGAAAACCAACAAGACAAACAAAGACTAAAGAACAAAAGGGAACAACAAGGAAAATACAGAAACAACATGAAACCAAAGAACAAGCCGAGAGCCTACCTAGAAATCCAAAGAATAGCAAGGAAGAAGCACACTAGGAGCACTCCTGCAACAAGTTCTACCATCAAACTATCATGAACAAACACCTTGAATCAACTAGTAATCGTTCACTAAGCACGGAGTAATTCGTAGCTTAACCGCAGTTTAGTCACCTAAGAATCACCCTGAATGCACAAGTGTTTTAATCGTGATAACTGTGAAAGTGGCATGTAATTTCTATTTATACCCAAGGTAAAAGCAATTTACCTTCTCCTCTGCAAACTCTGGAATAGGCGAACCTCCGTAGTCTGGGCCTAGGGATTCCATGCAACCATACCTTCTCTCTAGGAGAAGACGTCGTAGCGGAGAATCTCAGAGTTTGGAATCCAGCTCTGGAAAGAACAAGAAACTCTGGGACCGGGTCCCGGAGACACAAAAGACAAACACAAAAAGAAAACAAACCTCGCGGGAGGGAAAACCCAGAGAAGAAAGCAAATAAAAACAAGAAAACAAGGCAAGAGCCAAAAGTGAAAAGAGGGGACCCAACATTTTGCACACAAAATGGTGGGACGGGTATCCAGGGCATAACACTTCCTTCGCAGCTAGGTCTCTTTCCTACTAACCCTCCAAATAGGTTTCTCAGAGCATAAATTCCAAGGTAGACTTCATAGGCTCAAACCAAAGGTATTTTTAGATACCATTTTGGTCATTTGACAAAATATCCAAAAATGAGTACAGGTTACTACAATTGGTGTAATTAAATATTCACTAATTACACTTTACTTAAGCTTACTTAGGATAATGCATTGCATAGTAGTTTGTATATCATACACCTAGGATTTTTCACTTACATTTTCATATGGTGTAAGATAAATTCCACTTTATGTGGTGATAGTTGTTATCATATTCCACTTTATGTGTGAGATCTACCTTTAGTGTGTGTATCACATTATTATCCTCCACGTGTTGCACATAATTCATTGCATAATGGAGGATGATCCACCTTTGGAGGACATGTTATTCCACCTTATGTGGGTGATAAATTATCTAATCCTTATCATAGTCTCTCATTGTCTGCTTATATAAGCAGGCTCATTATGTACATTTTAATTATGTCCATTGTCAATAATATCATTCTTGAATATTATTACAATTGTATTTCCATTATCTTGTGGAAGTTATCTTGTCATTTCATTTTATTCTAGGGGTGTTGTAGAGTCACCTAAAAATCTAATATTTACTTTGAAACATATGGCTTAAAATTTGACTGTTACACTGTAATTAGACCTAACTAGGCCTATTTTACAAAACAACTAAGTGGTTTTCTACTCCCAAAATTTCAAAATTCATTCTAAATCATTTAACATGCCACATGGGTTCTAAATATGCCAATTTAATCAATTGTAACAATCACCAAATCATCTCTTTACAAAGCCCTACGTCTACCTATTCATATAAGTCTAATACGTAGAGATATTAGTCTAGGGTTGCATCATGGCTGGCCCAAAATATATTATTTGCTCCTACAAAATCTAAATACATTAAAAACATCCTATCTACCTCCATTCCACTGATTCTCAAAATTTTCCACCGTTGGAATGGTCTCTAATCCAAGGTTTTTCCAATCAAACCCTCAAAACTTAGGGTTTTTGGTTCTTTTCAGTAAAACATCTCCAACTCTCTTCAAAGTTTATGAAATTGGATCAAACTAGTTGAAAATATTAGTGGATTTGATACACCATCAGTCTAAATGGATTTTATTTCATTTGCAAGTCGTACATGGCCATACAAATCGCTAAAATGGCTAAACACAAGGTAAAAACAAAGAGAAAAAAAAAAGTGTATTCCTTATTACTTGATTACTAAAACATCACCAACCCTCTCCTAAATCCTTACAAGAAATATTTAAACCTTTTACAACCAAACATCAATGGTTACAAACTTATTTTCAAATTCTTGATCGTTCAACATCCATACACATCAAAAAGTGCAAAGTTGCTCATGCAACATTTGTAAAACTTGACACCATGACCCAAAAATGACCCCATTTGACTTAAAAAAACTATCATGGTCTAAATAGACTTTATTAAAATCACAAAAAATGACTCAACATAAAATACTAACATAGGTCCTTATTTACATCAAGTAGACTAGGTGTCCCTAAACCACACTCCTGGGTAGAAAAAATTTCAAGCTCCACTTGAGATCAGGTCGTGAGTTATGGATCCATGCTACTTGATATCTTCCTTTGTCATTAAAGTGGCATCCTTCATATCAAGGCCTTTCCACTTCACCAATTACTCATAATACCCCTTGCGCCTTATGTTTTTGGCTTTTTTAGTGTCCAAAATGTTTTCTAGATTCAATGGTTGACTTGGTGGTAAGTCTTTGATCCAATCTTCATCTCCAACCTCTGATGTACCTACATATGTACCTTAAATCACATCCCCTTTGAAAGGTTATAGGTCAGAAAAATTGAAAATTGGAGAGATAGAAACTCCAGGAGGAAGTTCTATCTCGTAGGCATTTTCTCCAAATTTTTGGACCACCCTACATGGCTCAATATTCTTCATCTGTAGATTTTAATATTTCCCTTTTGGTGACAGTTCCTTCCTAAAATGAGATAAGACCAAGTTCCCCACTTGGAAATGAACCTCTCTCCTTTTCAAATCTGGAGGTTGTTTACATATTTATCAACAGTCTTTTGGATATTCTCTCTAACATAGTGATGTATGTCTTTCATGGAAACTACAAGCTCCTATCCTTCAGCACTCCTCTCCATTCCACTCAAATCTTTGAGTTCAAACACTCCCCTAGGCTATAGTCCATATACAATCTCAAATGGGATTTTTCCAACACTTTGATTCACAGAGTCATTATATGAAAACTCATCTTAGGGAATGATCATATCCCATTAGGTTGAATTTTCTTTTTTCAAGAATCTAAGGAGATTTCCAAGACTTATATTGACTACTTCAGTCTTCCCATCTATTTTCAGGTGATAGGCAGAGCTAAAAGTTAAGTTTGTGCCTAGATTCTTTCAAAGGGTTCTCCAAAAGTGACCTGCAAATTTATTGTCCCAATCTGATATATAGTTTATGGCAATCCATGCATCCTGACCACATCCTTGAAAAACAACCCTACAATAAAGGACACATCATTTGTACTTTTACATGGTATAAAATGTGGCATTTTGCTAAATCTGTCTACTACAATAAACACACTATCAAAGCCTCTCTGATTTTTGGGAAATCCCAACACGAGATCCATGTTCATGGACTCCCATGGCCTGTTTGTACTAAAACCCTTGGCCCTTTGACAAACAACATAATTTTCAACAAATTTTCTGATATCACTTTGCGTCTTTGGCCAATAATAATATATACTTACCAATTCCAAAGTCTTGTCCACACCAAAATGACCCCCTAATCTACCACAATATTTTTCCTTAATTAGATTAGTCATCATTGAGAATTTGGGAATACATAATTGAGCCCCTTTAAATAATAAGCTATCTTGTATCAAAAAATCAGAATGTTCTTTATGAAAAGTGTCATTGAACTGATTAAAAACATCATAAATTTATTTTAAATCATCATCCTCTTCATACATACCTTTCAAAGCATCAATCCCAACACTCTAAAACTAAACTTCTTTGACCAATGTTGTTCTCCTTCTCAAATCATCTGCCACCTTGGTTGACTACCCTTTTTGAGCTTTATGGTAAAGGTGTAGCTTTGTAGGTACTCCACCCACTTCACATTTTTGTGGTTGAGTTTTTCTTGGTTTTTAAGAAATATCAAAGCATGATTATCAGTAAAAATAATGAATTCCTTAGGAAAGTGATAGTGTCTCCACTTATTCAATGATTGCACCATGTCATATAACTCCAAGACATAAGAGGAATACTTTTTCTTTTCCTTATTGATATTCTCACTCAAAAAGGTAATAGGCCTACCCTCTTGCCTCAATACTACCCTAATTTCATACCCACTTACATCACGTTCTATTGTGAAAACTTTTTCAAAGTCAGAAAATACAAAGATAGGTTGTTGTGCTATTCTATTTCTTAGATATTGGAAACTCTTCTATGCTTCAGTAGATGATAAAAATTTATTTATTTTATCCCCTTTGATTGTGTCAATGATTGGAGAACATATATGACTGAAATTTTTCATAATTTTTTTGTCAAAAATAGCTAGGCCATGAAAACTTCTTATCTCGCTGATTTTGGAGTAGGCCAACTAAGAATTGTTTCCACCTTAGTAGGATCCATATTCAATGACTCCTTACAGATCATGAAACCAAAATAAACTAATTCTTCCTTAAGGAATTCACACTTCTTCAAAATTATCATAAGTTTTTCTTCATTCAAGTTCTTCAAAACCAACTCTAAATGTCACAAGTGTTCCTCTTTAGTTTTGCTAAAAATAAGAATATCAAAATAGACAACCACAAACTTACCTATGAAAGGTTTCATAAACTTCATTCATTAGCCTCATAAAAGTGCTTGGTGAATTTGAAATCGAAAATGTCATGACAAGCCATTCATACAACCCCTCATTTTTTTAAGGCAGTTTTGCACTCACCCCCTCTCTAATTCTAATTCTGTGGTAGCCACTATTGAGGTCAATATTAGAAAAATGACAAGCACCCCCTGAACAGTCCATTGAATCTTCTATTCTTGGTATGGGGAACCTATACCTTATGGAAATCTTGTTAATTTACCTCGAGTTGGTGCACATTCTCCAACCCCCTCCTTCTTTGGGTTCCAAAACGGTAGGAACAACACATGGGCTTAAAATATCCCTTATCAGCCCCTTGTCAAGGAGTTCTTGCACTTGTCCCTTAATTTCTTCATTTTGTTGGGGAATCATTTTATATGCATCTTTTTTAATTAGTTTTTCCCCTGGTATGAAATCTATATGGTGGCTCACATCTCTTATTGGTGGAAAATAACTAGAGAGATCATCTACTACAATGTCTTTGTGTTTTTTTAACAAGGCTTGGACTTCCCTAGGAACATCATCAAACTTGGTTGTTGTCAAGATAGATTTTGGTCTGATTGCAATGGCATAACATTGTCTACCCTCTTCCTTCATGGTTTTCAACAACTCTTTTTTCCCAAATAGCATCACACTAGACCCAAATTGTGCACCTAGCCTTTCATCTTGTAATGGAGTAAGAGTGAAGGAGATCCCATCCTTTTCTATCACATAGGTGTACTTATGCCCATCATGCTTAGCCTCTTTTTCATATTTCCAAATTATCCCTAAGAGTAGATGACAAGATCCATTGGGATGAGATCACATAATTTTTTATCTTTGTATCCTCCTACGTTAAACTCCACCCAACTTTGCTCATTAACTAAGACCTATTGACCTTATTCAACCAGAAGACCTTTTAGGCATTGGGGTGTGGTATGCTTTTCATTTTAAAATTTTCAACCATCTCTAAAGAAACCAAATTATCTATGGACCAAAATCAACAACTTTACATACCTTACATTGAGATTTGTAGGTGGTTCTAAACTGAGATTTCCTTTATGGGGTCTCTTTCATTGTAGGCACTTTTATTAGTGTTCTTATCACCATAATATATTCATTTACTTGTATAGAAGCATGTTTAGATGAGATTTGACACTCACATTATATTCTTCGTGCATCAATTGAGTTCTCCTTTCTCCACCATGGGAAATTGAAGCTTTTCTATCTGTACATTTCCATGCTTGGTGGCCAAACTGGCTGCATTGATAGCATCTTCCTGAGAATGTATTTGATCCTCTTCCCTGACCTCCAAATCTTCCTCTACTATTTGATCTCCTATGTGTAAAATTGGCTCTTGATTCTGAGCTTTTTTCTTGATGACCACTTGTCTCTCCTTAGGGTTTTTGAGATTGTCCTCTTCCTCCAAATGTTCCTCTACCTCTATTTTTTTCCTTCCTTCTATTTAACTTCTCTTATACCCTAACTACCAATTGGAAGCATACTTGAACCATTCTTGGAAGAGCCATACTTAACTCATCTTGTATATTAAATCTTAACTCATTCATGTACCTTTCTACCTTTTCCACCTCATCCTAAACATGACCTATCCTAATGCTTAACTTATGAAACTCCTCAATATAATCCATGACATCCATCTCCTTTTGTTTAAGGTTTTGAAGCTTCCTAAATGTATGAATTTCACAATCATTGAGTAGAAATTGACTCTTAATTTTAGGAACCAATATATCCCATTAATTGATTTTTGACTAGCCCGTCTTCATTCTCTCTCCTTGCACATAATGCCACAAAGTTAAGGCAGGGTCTTTCAACTTTGTTTTAGAAAATTTTACCCTTTTTTCTTTTGCTACCTCCTCATACTCAAAGTAGTTATCAAGTGCATCAATCTAACCTAGCACCTCTTCACTATCCAACTCCCCACCATACATGGGAAATTCCATATTCACCTTAGGAGTGTCTCCTTTGACATCCTTCAGCATCTTAATCATTCTCAATTTACTAGGGTATAATTCTTCATCGTCATCTTGGACTCCTCTTGCAGGGTCTTCGTCCTCGCCCTGTTCCTCTTCCTCTTGGTAAATTTGATCTTCGGTGACCACACCTCTCCTTTGATTTGACTTAAGTGCTACAATTATAGCTAGAACGGATTCATAAGACTCCTTTACGTATCTAATTCAATCACTAATCTAGAAATTCTTTTAGGAGGCATCTTGTCCTTTTTCCCAACTCAAATCTTCTTTCCTCGGATCATACATTTTCGTTGATACCAATTGACATAGAGAAGAGACTTAAAGGCTTCTTACCAACATAATCAAGTACACTCATTTCCCTTAGGGCATGAACTGACACTACTTCCTTCACAACTAGGTCTCTTTCCAAGTAACCCTCCAAATAGGTCTATCAGGGAATAAATTCCAAGGAATACTTCATAGGCTCAAATAAAAGGCATTTTGAGATACCCTTTTGGTCATTTGACAACATATCAAGAAATGAGTATGGGTTACTTTGAGACATGTTGCTTGAAAATTGACTGCTACATTGTAATTAGGTATGTTTTACAAAATAACTACATGGTTTTCTACTCCAAAATTTCCAAACTTAATTCTATATCCTTTAACGTGTTACATGGCATCTGAATATGCCAATTTCATCCCTTGGAACAATCACCAAAATATCTCTTTACAAAGCCCTACATTTACCTAGTCATATAAGCCTAATGCGTAGAGATATTAGGCTAGGGTTGCATCATACTTGGCCCAAAATCCATTCTTTTCTCTTGCGAACTCCAAAAATATTAAAAACATCCTATCTACCTCCATTCCATCGATTTTAAAAATTTTCCATCGGTGGAAATTACTCTAGTCCATGGTTTCTTCAATCAAACCCTCAAAACTTAGGGTTTTTGGTTGTTTTCAGTAAAACATCTAACTCCCTTCAAACTTTATGAAAATGGATCAAACTAGTTGCAAATATTAGTGGATTAAATACATCATCAATCCAAATGGCTTTCACTTAAGTTGCAGGTCGTACAAATCGTTGCAACGGTAAAACACACGGCAAAAACACATAAAACAAAGTATATTTCCTATTACTTGATTACCAAAACATCACCAACCCTCTCCTTCAGCCTTAAAATGCATATTTAAACCTTTTACAACCAACCATCAATGGTTACAAACTAATTTTCAAGTTTTTGATTGTTCAACTTCTATAAACATCAAAAAGTGTAAACTTGCTCGTGCAACATTCGCAAAACTTGACATCATGACCCAAAACCAACCCCACATTACTTAAAACAACTCTCATGGTATAAATATACCTTATTACAAGCACAAAACATAACTCAAGACAAAATACTAACATATGTCCTTATTTACATCAAGTAGACTAGGTGCCCCTGCACCAAATATCCAAGTCATCAGAAAATGGTGATAATTCTTCAAAACTTACAAAAAAAATATCATTTATGTTAAATGTAATGTTTCAAGAAATCATACTTTGTGTGACATGAATCGTGGGGTTGTACTAACTATACCAATACTTTAAATTGGTTGGGTTAATCAAAAATGGAATGTTTCATACCTTAGTTATCTTGATGGCTTTGGGCTATATTATACCCATGCAAACTCTACGGGACCTAAATGCTAAAAATTACAAAATAATGATAAATTATTACTTGTAATCTATGGCACCTAAAAATATTTTTTATGAACCTACAATTTCTATATTCCCCCTATAATAAAATAACTCGTATTTTTAAATCTCCTATCCATTTGATTGTGGCAACACTTTTCAAAAGTTACAAAAAAGTGTTGCGTGTGTTTAGTGAAAAGCTTTAAGTAAACATATTTTATATTTCATGCATCAAAGGGTTAAATCAATTGTACAAAAATTTCTAAGAGGGTTGATGAATGATAGGAAAGGCCATATTTTTCACCCCAACTATCTTGATCATTTTGGGCTACACTAGATACCAAAATAATCTCTTAAGATCCCTAAGTGTAAAAAATCACCAAACTATGATCTAGTATTTCTAAGAATTCATGGCACCTAAACATGGTTGTGTTAACCTATATGTGCATGTAGGTTCCATCCACAAAAACTTCTCTCAATATTTTAAATCTTGTGACATTTGACTATGGTAATATTATTTGTGTTTAGTTAAATGTTGCAAGCAATGATATTTAGTATTTCATGTATCATACATGTTAAAACTACTACATGGACATGTTTGGACTGGGTGGATAAATGTTAGAGGATGAATTTATTTCTATTTGAGCTATCACAATCATTCTAGACTATATTATTTTGGTGTACTGTGTTAAGAACCCTAAGTGAAAAAAAAAACTTAAACTATGACAAACTATTTCTCATAATTCATGGTACCTGCAATTATATTGTCTAAACTTATAAGTTCATTATGGTCCCTCAATAATAATCTCTCTCAATTTTTTGAATCTCGCAGCCATTTGGTTGAGAGAACAATTTTCAAAATTTGCAAAAAAATGTCATTTAAGTTTAGTATAATGTTGTCAAGGGACATATTTTACATGCTTCATCCACTATGAAATTGAATTAAATACTTCAACATAACCTCCTACTCTAACGTAAGAATTGAATAAAATGAATCTCATACTTATCTATCAGTTGGATGACCTTAGGAGAGATCGTTCATCCCTAGTCTCCTTGTGATTCCCTAATGCCATTGTGAATACATCATTGACCCACTTCAACTTATGATAGTTATTTTCTAGTTGGAGATTAGGGTAATAGTTTTATATCTTGATTTGATCATCAAAAGCTTCAATAGGTCAGAGCCCAGGCCATGGTTTGGTGTACACTAGACAATAAAACAAATACGAAGACATGTAGAAAAATGTGTTGAAAGTAGAGAGAGAAATTATATAATGCATTATATGTCACTAATTAAAGTGGCTCAATCCAAATATTGTTGACCAACACACTATTTTGGACAATTAAAAACATCCACTCTTCAAACTCTTGAGCGCTTGTGTTGCCCTTAAGTCTATGCAACAACATGATGATGTTAGAGAATTCACTCTTGAAGAGTGATCTATGCAAGTTTTTCGGCAATTTATATTTACATCTCCTATACATAGTGTAAACCATTACCTGGGAATAGAATTTTTGTAGTTTCCATTTTTCTCACTAAACTGGCCTTGTGATGTGGAGAAGCCAAAATCTATATAAACCTCCCTCTAATGCAATTTGAAGCATCCGTAGATAGTGGATCTATCCAAAGTAATAAATATAATTTTATAATTTTTTTATTTCTCTAGTTTCTACTTTGTAGTGATTTATATACTCCAGGATAAGGTTTGTGAATTACATGGCCACAAGAAAAGCAGCAACTTCTAATAGGCCACTCTCTACTAGTCTATGTTCAACGTGTTTACTCTTGCCCATAATTCCCCTAAGTTGATTTTTCTTAGTCTAGTGTTGCTCATCATTGGAAACATGTTGTCTAGAGTAAATAAATGTTCATAACCCATATACTTATATTTCATTTTTGCTAAATTTTGAAGTTCAAACTCTTATGCTCTAGTTCGGGAATATTTTGGTAAACGCCTCGGTAAATCAACTTTTTCTCTAAAAATTGATTAGAAAAATGCTCAAATTGAATAAGGAGTATACTTGCTAGAATATTAATAATATGGACTTGCCAGTTTATTGTTTCTAGGAAAAATTTTGTGAAGAAATTGTTTTCATCATTGTCAATCCTTTATTGTATTTTTTCTCTTTGTATTCTCAAAATCCTCAATTACTATTCAAAATGCTTTTGAAATAAATCAATTTGATCGCTTCACACTTAATATACTTCAACATTAACTCATCTACCTCAACTTTGATAATAATTAATGATCGCTAGATAGTCTTCCCTAAGGCCAACTTTCAAATTTGCCTTTTTGGAACGGAGAATAAAAATTTTAGTTAGTTCTCAAAACCTTGTCAAAGTTTGATAAAGGTTTTGAAACCTCTTTTGATCTTCACTTTCTATTTTTTAATTCTTTCTGTTGGTTTTTTTTTCTTCATGTGTACTTTTGAATACTTAAAAATAAACAAGAGGTTGTGAGTTATATATTGAATGTGGATAAGGTTGTGACAATCTTGTTGACTCCCAAAAGAGTTCTCACAACTTACAGAAGACTAATCAAACTTTGGAAAACTTGTTTTTTTCTCTTCTTTGGCCGGAAATAATGAAATTCCTGGTTCGGTGTCAGAGCCCAACAAGTTTATGAGGACCTTGTCGGCTCCCGAAAATGGTTTCAAGACCATGTGAACTAATCACTTTTTAAAGAAAACTTAAGTTCATTTTGAAAGCACTCACCTTGAACAAAACTCTTTTCTTGAAAGAGAATAAGGTTACAAAACTTCATCGCACCCTTCATAGAAACTTTCATTTTCATTTATGTTTAAAATACTTAAACTTTGAAAACACTTAATGAACATTGCAAAGACAAAATATTTGTGTAAGACAGACAAATAGTGAGGGCCCTATTGGGGCCCGACATTAGTTTCAAAAATGACTTACAAGGTTGATTTGGCAAAAATGACTTAGTGTTGGAAGACTCAAAGGAACTTAATGAAATAATAGCAACATGGAAAGCCCTCTAAAACCTTGGGGACTTAGACTTATCCATTAAATGAATAAAATGAGATGTTAAAAACAAGGTTCTGAAAAATAGGTGCAACAGATCCGAAACTAAGTATATCTTTAGAAAACGTAGAAGATAGGGTATGAAAGAAAAGAGTTATAGAGAAAAATAAATTAAAAATATAAAACTTTACCTATTACCTATGATTTAGCTCAACCATGAATAAATAGATCTACAAATGAAACCAATATTTACTTAACTAGATAAATCGTAATGCTGAAAAGACAATACAATTTTCAAAAGAAGAATTTTTAATCATGACAAAAAAATTTATTAAACATTCAATGAATAACATACGATATGAAAAAATGGTATTTATATTGGTTCAACAAAATTAATTACAATCAAACAAATAATTGATAACGTGAAACACATCACAAACCTATGTAATATTCTTCACACTAACTATTGAAATAGAAAAAAAATAATATATGTTTAAAGAACACCATCATAAAATAATAAAAATTCTGAAAAAATATATTAATTTATTTTTCTCAACTGCAAAAGTACAAAGTATTTCCAGTATGTCTCCTGGGGATGTTTCTTAACTTTATAATGATTTACAATTGTACATTTATATAAATTTTATGAAAGAACATAAAAGTGGGAGTTTTTGAAGTTATTCCATATCCCTCACAAGTCATTTAAGAAAATGAAGTGGCATTATGTAAAGTACCTAGTTGATGAGAAGCTGATAAGAAGGGCTCATCAAAGTCTTGGTGATTCTTTCTACAAGAACTGTAATCCTTGATTCCACTGTTGGGATCAAACTACTTCTCCTCCCTTCTCTTTCCTGTTTCAAGAAATCAATGCATTTATATGTCATGCTCAAAGTAGATTAATGATCAATAAGGGCGCCCTCTGCTTTCTTCTTGTCTCCAGATAAATCCTGCAACTTCTGCTCTACCAAAATCGTACCTAAGCTCTATCCTCTTCAAATACCTCCAACTCGATATAGAAAATTACACCATCGTATATAGAGAGAGAGAGAGCGCAAATCAGTCATCTTTCTTATTTAATTGTGTTTGCTTTGAGGAGAATGTTTTTGTTGTGCAGATAAATTGATAAATAACTCTACTCTCTTGTACTAATCGACTTCAATCAGTATGATATTATTTAACCTTACCAAACCGTAGAAGAGGTTTTGGCCCTATACCATATTGTATGATCTTGGATTGAATAAGTTATGTAACAAAACAAATCTTAAACTCTGACCTAATCTTCAAGGTTCATTTGGATGGTTTTGTCTATGTATTTCTTTTTAAGAATCAGATGTATTATATTAAATTGTTTAAACAGTATAGGCTATAGCTGATTTTTAGGCAAAAAGTGTTAAATAATCAGAATTGACTAACTTTTTTCAAGAATAATTTTCTCCTTAATATGTGTTGTTTAAGAATGTCATATTAAACTTCACATGTTAAAATGGGAACATAGTATCTATCCAGTGTTAAAATGAAAACATATTATCTATGCAAATGGCACGTGATCTATGAGCTCTATTGTCTGAACCATTACTTGAATTTATATTTCTAGTTTAATTCACCTATAATAGAACATTAGTTTATGCTTCTAATTCTTTTGTTTAATACTTCTTTGTGTTGTTGATTTACTTATTGTAAATTCAATTTGATTGTGTATTAATTAATCATGTATTTTAAAATTTACCTAGTATTCTAATATCAAATGTTAAAATGAAGGTGAAAAACTATAAAATGATAGTCTAAATTAAAATATATTTTTAAAGTATGAGATAAAATATTTGTATACATGACCAAAATTTGATCATGTTGACCTGTACTTATCCCTTGATATGATTTGTTACAAACAATTATAATAAAATTAACTAGACATATATACCTAGTTGATCACAACCATTAGATGAGCTGATACAAGGATATATTATTTGGTAAAATGCAAGTAGTTATGTAATATAACTTGTATATTTTATAATGTCATATCAATTTTGAGTTCTTTATGAGATATGTTTAATAGATTATTTATGGTGTTTTTTTCATTTGACTAGAATCTAACCTCTCTTTAAGTATTGTACCAAGACTCTATGGATAATATTATTACAAAATTGCATCATCAAAATTAACACCTACGTCCCTTTGGGCCATCATAGCAAATATAAAATTAAATAATTAGAGAGAAAATAAACTCCCTTCAATCTCAAGCTTACCTATTGATTCCTTATAAACTTTTACATGTTTTAAAGTCTTTCGTCTATTGTTGGGAAAGAATAAAAGAGTCTATTTATATACATTATGGAAATCTTATGGAGGCCCTAGGTACACACAAAGGACTACATATTCAAGCTCAATATCCCTAAGATTTAGTTCATCCAAAATTTGCAATAAACTAACATAGTCAAAAATTTGTACAAGAAACACTTCTTTAGACTCTTCTTCTAGCACCAACTTATTGATGTGTATTTTATCAAACCTCTTAACTCGGATGAAATATTAGGTATGTCAATTCTCCAAAAATGAATCAAATTCCAAAATCAAAAGTGACTATTGTTTGTTTTATTTTTTATTTCAACAAGGGTCCTACAAGATATGTAGAAACTTCCCAACATAAAAAAAAAAAATGTAGAAACTTCCCAACACAAAAAAGATATGTAGAAACTTCCCAACACAAAAATATTACATTATGCATAAATAATCAATTTTAAAATTTAATAATACATTAACAAAATATTGTAAAATATATTACCATAAAATATCACTTTTTAACTTAAAACCAAAGGACAAATCAATTTGCAAATCATGAAGTTTTAATTTTATAACAACACTATGCAAGTTTGAAAATCATAATCTAATGGCAAACTAAATAGATCTAAACTAAACCTAAAATACAAGATAGAAAAGATAAGAGTTAGATAAGCACCATCCCTTTACCTATATTTCACCATCATCCAAATATTTTGTTAATAATACATTAGCAAAATAATGTAAAATATGTTATCATAAAATGTCACTATTTAATCTAAAATAGAACAACAAATCATTTTGCAAATTCATAAAATTATAACTTTATAACAACACAATGCAAGTTTGAAAATCCTAATCTAATCCCAAACTAAATAGAGAAAAGATAAGAGTTAAATAGATCTACAAGTGACATATAAACCCAAAAAAAACTCTTGACTAAAAAAATTTCCCTGTATATTTTACAGATATTAACATATAAATACCATATATTTAATCCCATAGGCTTCGGTATTGGCTAAATAGCAAACTAAAACGTAGAACATAATAAGGAAGTTGAAAAAAAGTTGAAAAAAAAACTAAGTGTCCCCCTTGGTAAGAAATACGTTTTAGTTTACTATAGGCTTCTCCTACGGAGTAAGCTTGTCATCGTACACGTGATTAATTGTCTCGCGCTTGAAACTTGTCTCATGCTCGGTTTTCAGCAAAGTGGTTTGCACAAAATGTAATGGTTTGTTGAGCATGGTTTGTGATGACTAAGCTTCCATCGTATCTCACTGCAAGCTTCGCTCCTCCACACATTATTTCTCCCCACTGTCACTTGCGTGTGACAAGAATTCTACATTTATTGTCATTAGATGTTTGGTACGTATATATTTAATGGATAAAAGGGATTTGTGTATGGTACAGAATTCAGATAATCGGGGATTTCTTCTAAATGAAGCAGCCATTCTAGCAATTTTCTCTCAGATTCAAGCAGGTTTGGCCAGCGGATTGACATCGGAGGCTTCTTTTATCTCTTCCGGGAAGTCAAATTATATATTTTAGAGAAAGGGAAATGCAAATATTTTAGGATAGTTGGAGAAGAAAGTGTAAATATAAGGGAGAAGATCGATTTGTTGGCTGGTAATTCGGACAGGTGGGATTTGGTGAAAAACAATTCGTCCTGCCATGATTTTAGCAGACCGGTGGATGCCTATGACATATTTAAGAATGGAATCGTTGCAGTGTTCATACATTCTCCAAACCCTTACTGAGACTTCTAGATCTCTAAGAAGGATATGGTTGAGGTGCATAATTTCAAAGATTAGGAGTCTTTGCAGGAGATGTTAATCTGTTATCTCAGTCTCCATCATAAAAGAATGGATTCATTCACTATTGGCGCCTTTGCAGATCTGGTCCCCAGTATCGTCATTACCATCCAGGCTCAATCTCAAGTTCCATTGTTAGAGTGCACCGAGTGATCTCCACGGTTGAGGTAGATAAATTATTCATAATCACCGCAACTATTATGGAGGTGCATTCTATTGCCCGAGTGCCTTAGTATATATTCTTATTTTCTTTGGTAAATGTTCATGGCAATCTGCTCAACTGTATGCATTTATGAATAATGTGACTTACAGGAATCCTATTAAGTGGCTAGACTTAAATATTTGTAAAACACATAAAGAAGATACAATGAAAATATTTCAGTTTTTGGTTTCTCATGTTTTGTAGTCTTTCTTTTTCAGTATATGTTTTATTGTTTGAGAATTTTAAATGTATTTTTATGTTTGTAATACACTATAAAGAAGATACAATGAAAACATTTTAGTTTTTTTTCTCATGATATTTAGTTTTTCTTTGTGTGTACACGTTTTATGTTTTTATGATATCTAATTTCCAAATAACAAATTGGAATTTATTTTCCAATCAAATTTATTTTCCAATTGGGCTTTGTTGTTTCTTTGATTGGTTTTTCAATTTTATTTCCTCTTTTTTACCCCTTGAATACCCTCTTAAGTAAAACCACTAAAACTTTGTAGACATTTATTTATATTATGTTTATTAGTATGTCATTCTTTGAATAAATCCAAATAAAATTCCTCTATCTGGTGTCCCTGCCCAAATATCAAAAGTTCATAAAAATTAATTGTATTAATGAGTACATTTTTATCAAGTTTTCGTTGTTGAAGATTTGAGCTGTGTCTATTGATTTCTTAGATCTCTAATATTTATTTGGAAATTGTTTGGAGATTTGGCCTCTATGGCTTTCTCTGCTTAAATATCCAACTTTTATTCAGATATAAATTTAGCCAAAATGTTAGTTAATTATTTGTGTATAGCAAATGGTAAATTTTTCCCTATGCTTTGATGGTTGATGGTGCTTTGATGGTTGATGGTGTGTGAACATTGATTATGTAGCTATGCTTGTTTAATTAATCTTAATTTGCAATCAATAAATTGTCTCTTTCAATGGTTAAAAATTTAGGTTCTACATCTTGGTCTTCTTTAATTTTCACTTTATATTTGAATCTCTGACATTTAACTTGTGGTGGTTAAATAAGATTTGCATGCAATTTATCAACTATTAACTACAATAGCTTATCCCTATTTCTTTTTATCTTAACTTAATTTCCAAATTAATACTCCCTAGACTAACTCCTTTGTGAAAGAAGCCAAATTAAATTTTTTCCAAGGCTTTTTGGCAACTTTCAAGTCTACTCTTATTTGAGCTTTAACCATTTGAGTCCAGGTCGTATCATTTTCCTGTCAGGTCATATCACATTGTCTCTTAGACATCAAAAGCTTTAAACATGCATATATATTCATACTGATGATATTTTAATGGAATGAAAAATATTTCGTTTTTGGTTAAAATAAATATCTCTAAGCTTTAGAGTGTCAATTCCTCTTTCCAGAATTAAAATAAATATCTTTGGGCTTTAAAGTGTCACTTCCTCTTTCTAGAAGACATGGAATACATTTGTTGAGTACCAATCATGACACTATTGATCACAGATTGGGTGATAGGATTACTCCTATTAAATTTTTTTTTTCCTTCTAGCATCATGTCATGTTGTTCTATGGATGATAAAAACATTGTCTATGCTCTAGATACAAGTAACATTTACTATTTTACTGTTATGTATTGAATATAGAAATGTAGCAATTGTTTTCTAGCAGGAACTTATGAAAGAAGAGTGGAAATCAAAGCGAGAATCTTATCTCTCTAATCTGAAATGGGGAGGTGATTTAAATGATGTCAGTCAACCATTGTTCTAGGGCGCTAGGATGCGTTCAAAGAGGCATTCTACTTTTAACTAGGTGGCACTCAAATTTCTTTAACAAAATCCCATTTCATGGACCGCAAAAGAGGATCTTCATAATTGTGAACAGTGGCAGAAGCTTGAAACATTATTCCCTGATGCTGGCCAACATTAAAATTCTTATCATAATTCGCAAGCCTGTTGTATTCAAAAGAAAGCTACTATGAGTTATTGTACATATGATAGCCAAAGAAAGGGTGAACCTAACCAAAAAAAATATGGCGGCCCAATCATTACTAATGGGAGGGAGCGGGTCTATTCAAACTCCTTTCTCCCTATTTTTCAAGGCTGTAACCAGGTAAAATATCTTTGAGGGTTTCCTTAATTTCACATAGAAGTGATGTGATTGATGCTAGATTGGCTACAGAAGAAATGACATCGAAGCCAAGGAAACTAATGAAAAATTTGTGAATATATAACTGATTCCACAAATAAATAATTTAGCAAAAGCTAAATTGGCTGACAAAGCTATAGCATCTGAGCCAAGAAAGGGGCTACAGAAATTGGGTCCATCTTAGATCTTTGCAGATGACATTGGTAGTGAGGAGCAAATTGGTGTTGTTGTTACTATGGACAAGCTTCATCAATGGATGATAGAATCTGTTCAATAGTGGTCATGACATGAATAATTTCCGGACCTTTAAGGTTTGTTCTTTGACCCTCATCAGGATTTTTTTTGCATCTTGTGATGAATGGTCTCGAAAAGTATATAGCAGAGTGCCTTAAAGGTCCTAAAATTCTTCATAAGTCATCGGTAGGTGTAATTTTTATTTTAGGTCCTTAATCCTAATTAACCTTGACATGACATTATGACAACAATCTTCAAGATTATTTTCTGAAATTGGGTCACTTAGATTCTATCTCCCTAAAGGTCCTGAAAGCGAATTCAATCAACAAGACATCTCAGTTATAAAGCAAATTACAAAGTTTACATAATAATTAAAAATATATTTTTGTTATGATTTGACGGATTTCCCTTCATTATTATCTAATAGAGTGCACATTATTGTAGTGTAAGCCTATTTTCAGATTTTTTCATTTAGCATCACCAATAATCTCCACAAGAACATTGTCCATTTTCAAAATGATGGAAACAGTTCACAACTTTGAGAACTATTTCTCTTGAACCAATCTTGGATACAAGTTTAGATATTAATCAAGACATATTTAAAGGATTTTAACAACTCTAATAGTTGTTCTAGGGGTCATGTTTAACAAACCAAATACACTATGCTAAATTTGCACTATGGTGGCTCACAAATATATTTGTTTCCTTCTCTTTCACAACATTAAGTAGGTGTCTTGAATCTCAAAATACCCCACTATCTTCATTTGTGAATCCAATTTCTCCAACTTTGAAAGGACCACTTGTGTCTATGGATGTCATATGTCTCCTACACACAACCATGTTTCATTTTATAGCCTTCAATCCAAATAAATCTAGGCATCTTTTTAGTTCCCTTCTTTCATCAATCTCCTTACTATTTGAACCTTGCACACCTGCTCACTTTCATATAGATGTTTTCATAAAGAACATAAGCCGCACAATTATTAAGATCCATTAAAAAAGAAGAGCTTTAAAAACTTATTTTATATTCATATATGATCTATACACACCAAGAAAATACTTCTACACAACCACTATAGGTATAACTGACCTCTTAGTAATAAGATTTAGGTTGTGATATTGCTATCACAATTCAATTGTGGAGTCTTTTTTTTGTCAAACTCATTGACCCATGTTTCATGAGTAGTGGTTCTCAAGAACCCATCTCTCATGGGAATGAATGGAACACTGATTACTCATTACATCTAGGTGATGCTCATAGAGGTGAAGCATCGAGAATTCCCGGGAGGTCACGCATCCCAGTACTACTATAGCTCAAGAACGCTTAACTATGGAGTTTTCTCCATGGTTAAACCCACTCTGCTTGCAACTCCATTTGCAAAACCTTTAAAAATAGTTGTACCTTAGGAACCATTCATTATAAATCCCCTTAATTTCATCAATTGATAATTAGGAGATATTTTCCACAGCAAGTAAAATTTTGATATTGCTATCAAGATTCAACTATGTAGTTCTTTTAGTCAAACTCAATGACCCATGTTTCATGAGTAGTAGTTCTCAAGAACCCATCTCTAATGAGAATGAATGTAACACTTATCACTCATTGCATCTAGGTGATACTCAAAAAGGTGAAGCACCAGGACTTCCTGGGACGTCACCCATCGCAATACAACTCTAGCTCCAGCGCGCTTAACTATGGAGTTTCCTTCATGGTTAAACCCACTCTGCTTGCAACTCCATTTCCAAAACCTTCTGCAAGTGTTGTGCCTTATGAACCATTAATTAGAAATCCCCTTAAGTTCGTCAATTGATAAGTAGGAGATATTTTTCACAACAAGTCAAATTGTGATATTGCTATCAGGATTCAACTATGTAGTGTTTTGAGACAAACTCAATGACCCATGTTTCGTGAGTAGTAGTTCTCAAGAACCCATCTCTCATGAAAATGAATGGAACACTTAGCACTCATTTCATCTAGGTGATACTCATAGAGGTGAAGCACCAAGACTTCCCGGGAGGTCACCCATCCCATTACTACTTTAGCTTCAGTACACTTAACTACAGAGTTTCCTCCATGGTTAAACTCACTCTTCTTGCAACCCCATTTGAAAAACCTTTAGCAAGTATTGTGCCTTATGAACCATTCATTAGTGTTAAAGTAAATCAGATTTATGAGTAGATGTGAAGTATAGATCTTTTAAATTGATTGTTTCACAATGAAGCTTTATTTACTAATGTATTCAATCTGCAGGTGGCAGCAAGTATGAGGAGAACACAATTCTTATTCACAAAATATATGGTTGAATCTACAATGTTGATATCAATCTCAATGGCTTGCACTTATCTGTACCACCATTTAGACCAATTTCATTTAGTATATATATCGCTTGGAGGAACATGTCTATGAATAGACATGCCTCCACACAAACAAAGTTCGTGTGGAGTCATGTCTATTCACAGACATGTCAATATCGATTAGTATTATTGTTAATAACAAACAGAATTAATCGATCTGCATAATTTATCGATACATTATATTGATCATTCCATTGGTCAATATAATCATAATCCATAAACAGGTATAATCGGTATGATTAAGTTTATACATAAATGTTAGATTGATTTCCATAATCGATAGCATATGAAATATTTCATATAATCGTTTCCCATAAACGATTCTCATAACCGATTTACATATTAAATGATATTAAAATCAAGTCTTTAAGAATAACGATTAAGTCGATAACCTCAGCAATATACACTTGGATTCATTAATGCGTGGGATCGATTATGATCAACCATTTGATCATTAATTGATATTCAATTCGGTTCTTATGGATTATATTATTGGTTGATATGATTATCAATTTAACATAGATTAATATATCAACATTATTGTATTCTCAATGATGTTTATTTAATTCAATATTATAAGGAGATAATATTAAATATGTATATTAATATATATATTAGTAGTGACCATTATTATCATATATATATTAATATATTATTTATCTATTTTCTCATAACATTATGATCATTTTATCTGATCGAAGCTATAAACATCAACACTACCTCTTAGCTAGGGAAGATAAAAATTCACATCGCAATAAGTTCATAAATTGTGAAAGTTGTTCTCAAGTGGATTGCCTCCATCGGCGATTCAATCCATAAGTTCTCAAGTGGATTGCCTCCATCGGCGATTCGATCCCCAAGCTCTTACGAGCTTTGGTGTGGATTGCCTCTATCGGCAATTCTATCCACAAGCTCTTACGAGCTTTGGTGCGGATCGCCTCTATCGGCGATTCTATCCACAAGCTCTCGTGTGGATTGCCTCTATCAGCGATTCTATCCACAAAATCACAAGCTTCATTGTGTGGATTGCCTCAATCGGCAATTCTATCCACAAGCTCTCATGTGGATTGCCTCTATCGGTGAATTGATTCACAAACTCACGAGCTTCAGGGTGTGGATTGCCTCAATCGGCGATTCGATCCACAAGCTCTCATGTGGATTGCCTCTATCGGCGATTCAATCCACAAACTCATGAGCTTCAGTGTGGATTGCCTCAATCGGTGATTCTATCCACACATTCTTATCACAAATAGAAATTCAAGTTATTGTAAGATCGTCACCTTTAATAACTTTAACATATACAAGTGAAAATCATTTGGAGGTCGTCACTTCCTTATGATTTACACAGGGCCCATATAGTTATAAAATAACATTAATATAATAATAAACAAACATGTCAAGTTTTACCTCAGAATTGTTCTTATCATTGAACTCCCTCTCAATCATAAGGTATCTTGAATTTCTTTTAGAATACATATTTCTCTGAACATACATTTGAAGTATTTACTTCAGTAAGGGAAGCTTGCATTCTAAGTCTGTCATGACACTTTCTTGCAGTGTGACCATATTTGTCGCATCTAAAACATTGCATTGTAGAGGCATCTCTAGGTTTCTTGAATGGTTGTTGATCATATGACTTCTTGCCCTTTTTCCTTTTTGAACTAGTGACGGGAGCCTGAACATCTTCTTTAGTGGAGTCCGTGATTCCTCTAGATTTCAGGTTATACTCTTCTTGAATGCAATCAGTTTTTAGTCGATCAAATTAGGGGAGTTTGGCGTGAGCACTTACTCCTTGCCTAAAGTTTTCCCACGAAATAGGGAGCCCATTCAAAGTTATCATAGTTAACTCCTTACTATCACATATGTGACCAATAGAAGAAAGTTGATTTCTTAATTCAGTTATCCTCATAAAGTATGAGGTGATAGTCTCTCCTTTATTCATTTTAATAGTAGAGAGTTGATTTTTAAGGGTAAGAATTTTGCTGGTGCTTTTGATCTCAAACATATTTTCCAGGGCTTTGAGCATGTCATAAGCAGAATCTAACTTGGTGATCATAGGTAGTAGATGATTTTTCACTCCATCCACTAATAATTCCATTGCTCTAGTATTGTCTTTTTCCCATTTAATCAGCTCATCTTTTCCATCGAATTTAAAAGGATTTTCTATAATTGTCTTTAGCTCATTTTTCCTTAGTACCAACATTATCCGAAGTTTCCACAATTCAAAATCAGAGGCACCTTCAAGTCTGTCTTCGAGTCTCAATCCATTTTCCATTCTGCAAGTACGAGATTTCCAAAAGTCTGATCTTGGTCTTCCTTCAATCTAATCGGATCTTCCTTCAAGCGGTTTAGGCTTTGACGAAGGAACCTAGCTCTGATACCATGTTAAAGTAAATCAGATTTATGAGTAGATGTGAAGTATAGATCTTTTAAATTGATTGTTTCACAATGAAGCTTTATTTACCAATGTATTCAATCTACAGGTGGCAGCCAGTATGAGGAGAACACAATTCTTATTCACAAAATATATGGCTGAATCTACAATGTTGATATCGATCTCAATGGCTTGCACTTATTGATTTTTGTACCACCATTTAGACCGATTTCATTTAGTATATATATATCGCTTGGAGGAACATGTCTATGAATAGACATGCCTCCACACAAACAAAGTTAGTGTGGAATCATGTCTGCTCATAGACATGTCAATAGCGATTAGTATTATTTTTAATAACAAACAGCATTAATCGATCTGCATAATTTATCGATACATTATATTGATCATTCCATTGATCAATATAATCATAATCCATAAACAGGTATAATCGGTATGATTAAGTTTATACATAAATGTTAGATCAATTTCCATAATCGATAGCATATGAAATATTTCATATAATCATTTCCCATAAATGATTCTCATAACCGATTTACATATTAAATGATATTAAAATCAAGTCTTTAAGAATAACGATTAAGTCAATAACCTGAGCAATATACACTTGGATTCATTAATGAGTGGGATCGATTATGATCAACCATTTGATCATTAATCGATATTCGATTCAGTTCTTATGGATTATATATTTGGTTGATATGATTATCAATTTAACATAGATTAATATATCAACATTATTGTATTCTCAATGATGTTTATTTAATTCAATATTATAAGGAGATAATATTAAATATGTATATTAATATATATATATATATATATATATATATATATATATATATATATATATATATATAT
>MU227433.1:1382514-1408238 GCA_018584345.1 Thuja plicata | reverse complement strand
TTCACCTCTATGAGCATCACGTAGATGCAATGAGTGCTAAGTGTTCCATTATTTCTCATGAGAGATGGGTTCTTGAGAACCACTACTCATGAAACATGGGTCAATGAGTTTGACTAAAAAACTACACTATTGAATCCTGATAGCAATATCACAATTTGACTTTTTGTGGAAGATATCTCCTACTTATCAAGATTTAGGTTGTGTACAAGATAGCCAGCATGGGCATGAAGCGCAACCATGCAAACCAATTGATCAACAATGTATATAATACAATATGAGTTGATCATGTGATTGAAGTATGTACAACCATCCACTAAACTTGCATGGTTTTGTACACTCAAAACACAAACAAAGCTTACAATGTTAAAGTGCTTCATTAATTCAAATATTTTGATATCTTCCTTACAAAATTCATTTAGTGCACATCAGGTGCAATAATTGCATTTCAGTCTTCAAGGTGACGTCTCTTTGAAGGATTTGGTCAAACAATTCAGCTATTTTGTCTATGGTTCCACATCTTGCATGCATACACACTATAGCTTTTCTAACTATAATATTTGAAAAAAATCCTCGTACCATTATTAATTGATGCATGTCCATACCCTATTCCAAAGCTCCTATTTTGGCATGGGTAGGGAGAGAACTGTCAAATAATTTGGCTTTATACCTCAAAAGCAATGATGAAACCTCATCCCCTGCACCAGAAGACTTGAACAAGGGAGCGTTCCAAGTTATTCCATATCAATCACAAGTCAGTAAAGTAAAGGAAAGAAAACGGCATTATTTCTCAGGATAGGTTTCGATAAGCTTAATGGCAAGTCTGTAAGTCTGGGTGATTTTTTCCACGAGTCTTGCGTTTCTTGCTTCTGCTGGGGGGTTGAGAACTCTTCTCCTCCCTGAATTGTCCTGTTTCAAGAAGCTAATACATGAGTTTGCCCTACTCGAAGTATTCTGTATATCATTAAGAGCCGCCTCTACGACACTCCTGCCTCCAGATAAATCCTTCAACTTCTGCTCTCCAAGTTTCGTCTGCTTGTAAACATCTGTATAAACTTCCACACAATAGTCTATTGGGTTTTTCGCCATATAAAGGCTCTGGTTTACAATGAAATCGTACATTATTTTGCTCTCATCGACCATTTCTACGGCTGAATCGTACGTTCTCTGGGCCAAACTTGGATCCTGTGCTTCAATGCTTATATTTGGGCCCATCGTTACTAAAACCAGGGCTACTGTAATCTTCAAGACTAAATAATCCATCGCTTCTCCTTTTTTTTGTTAATACTGAGTAAAACTCGAGAACACCCACATATTAATATCTGCTGCACAATGGTTAACAATGGCAAACAGTTATGTAGAATTAGATACTATTCATTCGATGCCTACTTTTCCTCTCGAGGACAAATTCTGCAACTGATATAACCCAAATTAGATCAGTCTGTTGTATAGAAATATTTGATTAATTAGAGGAGATCATCTAATGATTAACAATAATTCTATATATCTTAATTAGAGAATATTCCGTCCCAAACACTTTTGGATAATATAATGGTTTTTTTGTCTTCAAATGCTCCCAAAAGCTCCCAACTTGATATAGAACAATATAGCGTCCAACTTGTATAAAAAAATAGCTTTTTCAATTTAATTTTGTGTTTGATATGAAGAGGATGTTTTATTATGCAGATATATTCATAAATAGCTCTTTTATTTCATATTATCTACCTATTTATTCATGTTCCTGTAAACTACTTTTATTTTATTCTAACAAATGTTCCATACTATTTGTATTTATGTTTATCAAATATAATGTGGGGTACTAATTACCCTTAGTTACTACTAATTTTTTTCTAACCTTATCAAACCATAAAAAAAAGTTTTCAGCTCTATATGATATTGTACAATCTTGCATTGAATAAGTTAAGCTCATGTAACGAGACAAACCCTTCCAGAACAATCCTCAAGATTCATTCAGATGGCCTCTACCTACATATCCATTATGAGAATCAAATGCAATATAGTTCACATATCAAAATGGAAAGATCATATCTACACAATTAACATGTGATCTTTTAGATTTATTTTGAGTCGACCATTTTTTGAGCTTATACTTCTAGTTCAATTCACTTGTAATAGTACAATAGCTTAAGGAAATCTACTCAAATCTTAATTTCACATCAATATTAGTGTATAAATTGTACAAATTCATATAGTGACCAATTCATATAAAGTGATCAACTCGTGCACAAAACACATGCACATAATGTGATTAATTCATGCACAATTATAGTTCACATGTCGAGATGGAAAGATTTTATCTACGCAATTAGCACATGATCTTTGAGATTTATTTTATGTTGCAACCATTTTTTGAACTTATATTTCTAGTTCAATTCGTGTGTAATGGTACAATAGCTTAAGGAAATCTTCTCAAATGTTAGTTTCACATCAATATTAGTGTATAAACTATACCAATCCATATAGTGACCAATTATTCATTTAAAGCGATTAGCTCATGCACAACACATGAGGATAATGTGATTAATTCATACATGTTACATATACACAATTGGACTATCTCATTGGTGCATGGCATATACATAGAAATAAATATTTTAAAAAAAAGAAGGGATTGCAACAATACCGTTGAAGCATCTTCCCCTTTTCTTGGACCATGTTAACATATAAGCATTGAAGTACACCCTATCTTGAAAGAAAATGACAGTACATCCTACTTATATCATGGGTCCCATTCTTTGTCCAAGGTCAATGTCAATTATGATGATGATACAAACATCCCACACTACTTGTAATTAGTGGAAAGGTCAAATTCCTAACAACATATACCACATAAGACCAATAATAAGATTTTCATAGTTCACTAAGCATCTTATTCATCATATAAAGAAGTAAACAAAATCAAGATATCATATGATTTTACCTTACTTAAGACTCGTGCCTACTTACCTAGATTAATGTACCAATAGCAATCTTGAGAACCAAGGTTGACATAACACTTGAAGCGCATGAACTCCTTCTGATACACCGATCCCACTAATAAATTCCTAAGATGGGTGGATCTTGGCATGGACATCACTTGCATGTTATTTGTGAATTCCTATCTAAAGCTGCCAAAAAATGGGTAGTAATGATGGGTGTTTTGACACACCTTTCTTGACTTAGATAAAAGGCTAGGTATCTCACCTCTCGTAAAAGGAATCAAATCCTAAAATGGACAATGACTACCCCAAGGTCTCTATGGTTGGGTCTTGATCTTGCAAGATAACTAAGTTTTTTATTGAATTTTGATGTTTCAACAAGGGGTCCAAAAGATCATGTTAACATATAAGTCGTTAAGTACACCCTATCTTGAAATAAAATGATAGTACATCCCACTTATACCATGGGTCTCATCCTTTGTCCAAGATCAATGTCAATTATGATGATGATACAAACATCCCACACTACTTGTAATTAGTGGCAAGCCCAAATTCTTAACAACATATACCACATAAGACCAATAATAAGATTTCCATAGCTCACTAAGCCTCTTAATCATCGTATAAATAAGTAAGAGAAATCAAGATGTCATATGATTTTACCTTACTTAAGAATTTTGCCTACTTATCTAGATTAATGTACCAATAACAATCTTGAGAACCAAAGGTTGACATAACACTTGAAGCACATGAACTCCTCCTGATACACCAATCCCACTAATAAAGTCCTAAGATGGGTGGATCTAGGCATGTACATCACCTGCATGCTATTTGTGAATTCATATCTAAAGCCACCAAACTTGGGTAGTATTGATGGGTGTTTTGACACACCTATCTTGACTTAGATAAAAGGCTAGGTTTCTCACCTCTCGTAAAAGGAATCAAATCCAAAAAAGGGACAATGACTACCACAAGGTATCTATGGTTAGGTCTTGATCTTGCAAGATAAAAAAGTTGTTTATTAAATTTTGATTTTTCAACAATTGGTCCAAAAGATTTGGATAAACTTCCTAACACCAAAAGGTCAAATTGCACACAAACATTCAACTTCCAATTTTAATAATACATTATCAAGCTAACCTATATTTATATTGTGATAAATAAATATTTATGATTTTATCAAAATAATCTAATTTGAGTATGAAACTTATTCTTGATGGTTTCTATGGGAGGTTAGGACGTATATAAGTAGTCCAAACCAAATATGAAATCCTGCAAAATGAAATGTTAGCTTTTTGTCCTATAAAATCTACACAATGGGTAAGATCAAATGATTAGGCTAAATGATCATTAAATTTGGGATATTAATAAATTTTTCTATGTAAAGTATTCTTGAGGGATTCTAAAGGATGTCTAGACATCAATGTGACATCAAGAGATCCAAAAGTCCAATAGAAGTCCAAATCGGAGGTAAAATCCTATAAAATTAACTTATGCTATATTTTTTAAATTTACTTTTTGACTTTATAAAATGCTCTTAAACTCTCCAAAGGCTTGTCCTAGGTAATAAAAAAATTTAAATTAGTAACAAGTTTTTCTATGCAAAGAAAAATTGGGATCTTTATAGAACATTGGTATATCAAGACATTTATAAGTTCAAACTAGATGTAATATCCCAAGAAAAACAAAACTCACATTTGAAATGTGTATTTGACCATCAAAAACACTTTCAAACTAGACCAAAGCATCTCAGTTCAGAGTTGTATAGAGAAGATCCTATTACATTTAGGCTATATGTCTAGTAGTTCCTAGATCACATTTCAGATGCTACATTCCAAATCTATGTATAGTAAGTCCTATTATGTTTCAAACTGCAGTTACAACTTATGTACCTCATGCAATCAAAATGGGTGTGAAATTATAGCAGAATGAGGTATCATTATCATTGTATGTCAAAATTATCTAAAGACAAAGTAGATAATTAAACATTACTTTCACTGAACACATTCACATGCTTCCATCCTATAGGTGTCTGAATAGAAGAGATTTCCTCATTGGATCTCACAACTTTTGGAATGAGTTCATCATTCTCAATTTGATTTTCCTAGCTATTTTCATTGAATCTAAGACCCTCCATGAGTGTGGCCTAGTATTTCTTATTGTATTTCTTCTTAAATTCAAGGTAGTTCCTCAAAAATTCTTTGTTGTCTTTCCTTATGTATGGATAGTGCCTTGCATACTTGATCTCTAACCTGTTGCAATGATTTTCCATATAACCATCAAATTTTGGAAACTTTCCAAGGATATCGTAAAATTTATAGTAACATGCATTGTAATAACATATAATATTAGTCTTCTGGAAGACTCCGTAAGCAATCTCTTCTTGTCTTGAAACCAATCTTTGTTCCTATATTTCCACAAAAGCCAAAGAATCTACACAAATAAGACAAGCCAAAAAATATTATATACTTTATTAAGACCCTTAATGCAACCAAATAAGATCTCAAACTTACAAAAATTTCTATTTGTACCCTGAGATTCCAACTCAAGCAAACATAAAGACCATAATTCTTTAGCAAAAAATAGTCAAAGAAAACGTGTCTAATTCTTTTAGTAACTTTATAGAATGCACAAAGGTTATCACTGCAAGTAGACAAAGCGAGTTTTTTAAAATAACAAGCCATTTAAAGCATGATTTCTTTGTTTCCAAAATATGACCACATATGATTAATAATTTTAGGTCAGTAGTTGAGATTAATTTTTAGATTCTCGTCCGATGTCTAGCCACAACATGTGTCTTCTCAATGGAGTAGTAGATTACTTTGGAGTTAACTTCAGGTAATACTATGTCATCACACCATTTTACATTATTCATCATGACTAAAATAGTAGAAGATTGATCAAGAAATATTAGAACCTTGTAAGCTTGCCTAATCACTGAGTATATTTTCCAATGAGATTTACAGAGACCATGCTCGGAGCTTAAGTCAGACCAAGACCTTAGCTACATATTTTCAAAAATATGATTAAAAGTTTCAATGCCTTTTTGTACCAAATCTTAGAAGAGAAGCTGTATAACACTGCAAGAGGTTTGTCTTTCTAATATAGGTTCCACCATTCAAGAGTTAAATATTTTGTTGTCTTCTTTATTGTAGAATTGACAAGCAGTCACCATGTCTTTAACCAGCTTCCATACTTTCCAAATACTTTTGAACACAATAGAACCAGAGAGGACCATACAAAATTTTCCAAATAAGAAGTCACAAATATTCAAACCTTTCCAGGGTTGGTTACCCACTAGAGATTTTGAAATCCATTTTGCAACCAAAACTACATGGAGTTTTAAGTTTTTCAGACCTTGAGACCTATTTTATTTAAGAAATACCACTCTCGCCTCACTAAATTCATATTCTTCTTTCCTTTGTCATCTGTCTATAGAAATGATCTTATCTTTTATTGAATATCATTATGTTATTATTATCACTAATGTATTGTCATTGATCTCATTGTTTTGGTTATTGTTCACTAGTTATTGTTATAATTGTCAAATAGAAGCAATCAATGTAGAAATTCAAATAGAAGCAATCAGTTCACTGGTTATTCTTATAATTGTCATGCATATGGACATAAGGTTGACCAATACAGGTCAAGGCAAGATAAGAAGACCAACCAGTGTTATAAGTGCACTAAATTTGGACACATAGCAAGATTTTACAAATCTAATGAGTTCAAGCCAATTGAACCAATGAAGAAGATCAACAAAGAGGAAGTCAACGCAAAGATGAAAATGATCTGGAGAAAAAAGAAAGACAGTGACCTTCCAACTCTGGTGCAGACTTCTTCTCTAGTAATTAGCAAATCTTCGGAAGTTATCCAAGGGGGGAAATGTTTAGAGGTTGTCTCCTTCCTTGCAATAATGAAATGGTCGCAAACATGTTGGATCTACTCTCTCTAGGAGTCTCTAGTAAATAAAAAATAGGTAACAAAGAGGTAAAGAAAACCCGGTAGATGTCACATCTGACCGATGGAAAATAAATCATGTAGCGGGAATATGGTGCATTGAATACAAAAAGGGCATCTATTGTGAATTTGATTTAAAAGGGTTTGAGCGAGTCATTTTTTATCACAAAGAAAAAAAGGATTTTGAAAGTGCTAAGGTGAAGAAAGACACTAGACGCGTGAACTGGGGTTTTACAATTTCTGAAATAGGTATTTATCTATGTTTTGCATTTCATCCATATTTTCTACTATGGCTACTCTTGCTACTCCTATTTTGGTGAATGCATCTATGAGCCACATTTTAAATTTAAGAAATTCTAAGAAATTTTGATTGAAATGATATGGTTGGGTGTCTGTCGAGAATTCCTCATGTATTAATACATGTGGAGGATGTCTGAATTCATTTACATTTGCAATTGGATGAATTTGATAACACAAAATTGTTAGATTTGTGGGTAGATGAGTAATGTGATAGAGATTTGAAGGTCAAACTAGAATTTAGGGTTTTAGTGGAAAAGAAGTTGGATATATGGAACAATTTCTTGTACCTTTGTAATGATGAGAAATGGTTTAGAATGGAAATTATCAGGTTCCATGATACATTTATATGGCTAGATGACTCACATTTGATCGATAAGGAAGTAATGAGGACATTTGTAGGGTTAAATGATACCAGTGTTCTACTGAAATGAAGAAAAAAGATATTGAATACCTTACCAAAGTGGATCATGATGGCAGGCCTCTATCCATTCACACAATTACAAATCTTGCAATGAAATTTGTATCTCAAGTTATAGGAAACAAGTTCTACTACTCTTAGAATCGAGAGAGCTCAATTTCTGCTACTGCAGTGTTCATAGCTTATGACATGGTTGTTAATGGAGTTGACTATGATCTTTGTGAGCTCATCAAGGAGAAATTTATTGAGAATCTAAACCAGTGCAAGATGAGAAAGAAGAATGTTGTGTTTTGGTTCAGAACCCTAGATTTGTGCTTATTGTTCTACTTCATGGACACTCTGCCCGATCAAGGTAAAATAATCTAGTCGCCTGAGAGACCGGTATCACATCATATTACTGAGTGCATGAGGAGGTACAAGGACGTGCTACTCCTTAGGAAATGGAATTTACATAATTTTTGTCTTTACTGCAATACAAAATGCACAACCAGGACAAGATTCCCAAATCTGTTGTAGAAAAGTATAAGAATGGCATTACTTTTATTGTTATTTTTGATAAGTGTCATGGGGGCTTCACTTACTGAACCTAAATCATAGCACGTGCATTTGTGCATGCTAAAGAATCCCCCTATTTTAAAAAAATATTGCTCCAAACTCTTTTTTTGTCACCCTCCTCCAATACCCCCCACACATGTTTTCCTATATAAACTCCCCACCCCCCCCCCCCCGCCCGCCCGCCCCAAAAAAAAAACACTCCCTCATATTTAGGCAATATATTGCTCTCTTTTCTTGCCCATTTTAAACCCCCCAATATGAATGCACGTGGAATTGTATATCCCCTTCAATGAAGACATTGTGATAAGTGTATAATGGAAGTAGTTGAATCGAGAACTCAGTGGATATCGACACTAAGATATGAAGTATCTGAGGAATTGGTTAACAGTTATGCAAAATTACTCCTCGAGAGTCTGGTGGATACCTCCAAGAAGAGGTTCAATATTGTTGAAGAAAAGTCTAGTAAAATTATGAAGAATAGGACTCAAACGATATCAAGAAGAAAGTTCAAAAACAAATGAAGGAGATTGAGGCAAGAGGAGGCATGACAGATGAATACCTTGTTGTTCTTAAATGGATCACTTAGAGTTTCATTGGTAGCTCTTTCAACACCATTACAAAGGAAATTTCTCCTCTGGTTGTCAAGGTTGAGAGGGATGCAAAAGAAAGTCCATCTGAAAAGAGGAAGAAAGGTCTTCTAGACCCTACTCTATCTAAGAAGGTGAAAATAGTAAAAACCAAAGTTACTAAGGATAATCTTATTTTAGTGGAATCTGGACAAGAATCAGATAAGGAAAAGTTTTGGATTGAGTTTCGGAAGAAGGCTAAAAAGGTAACCCAAGATCCCTTTGATGTAGATATTTTTTTGATATTCTTTCATATGGTAGCGTAGATGAAGTTGACCTAGTTTGTATGAGTCTACCACTTCAAAAGGAAAGGAAAATATTAAATATAGGAATTTGTACAGTATTGTGCTAGGTTAGATGTTGATATAGATAACATCAGGAAATATATTTCAAAAAATCTGTGGGTAGGATTAAATAGAATCCATGCAAAGGCAAAATAAATAAATAAAGATATTGTCAGCACAGCCATTGTTAAGGTTTCCAATCTTGTAAAGACAGAATTTAGGGAAAGTTTTGTGGAAATCGGTAAAGATGAGATATACGGGACAAGAAAAATAGTACATATTCTCATGGAGAAGAAAAGTGTTGCGATTCATATGAAGGGAGAGATTATTAGTGAACTGACTAGCATGGCAGGTAAGTTGGTTATGTTGTTCAGTGTTGGGTTTGGTCCATCATTTGTTGATCCTACATCATCCCATCAAATGATGGATAAATAAAATCCCACCAGTCTTGTTCCAAAATACAATGATGAGGAATTTTACACTCAAGTTACAGGAAAGAGAAGAAAATAAAATTGAAAAAGAAGAAGAAAATCTAGAGAAGAAAGTTAAGAGAATAGAAGAAGAAAAAAAAGAGAGAACCGAGAAAGAAGTAGAAAAAGAAAGAATTTGGGCAGAGAAGAGAATGGAGTAGAGAAAGAAGAAAAAGGAGAAGATGAAGAGGAAACTAGGAAAGAAGAAAATTTTGAATAAGAATTTAGTATCGGTAAGCAGGTGTAGAACACAGAGCAGCAAAGGAAAGGCAAAGAACCGATAACAAAAACTATTGAGAAAAGAGAGTATATTGCCATAAATTTCACTAGTACAAGATCTAATGATACGTTGAGGAATTTACTCACCTCTCCACTCATGTTTTGGTATGTCACTACTTTCAAGTTGATAATTTATTTTGACAAAGTCACCCCGTTCCATAAGTTTCAGATAAGTGAGTCTATTTTGGCTTTGGCCAAGAATGATTTATTTAAAGATTTAGAAGGAAAGATAATGTATCGTCGGAAAATGGAAGCACTTCCATTTTGGATGGGTTTAGCCTTCCGAGTAAGTGGTTTGGGTTCATTTAAAGTGCCTTGAATGGTTCTCTGACTTGGATCTGGATTTTTCCCCTGTTCTGCCCCATTTCCCACTTTTCTCTAGCCTGTTTCTGGCACCCTAAACTGCAAATTGTGACTTTTGACCTCAGGGTCAAAATCAACCTTTCTGGGTCAAGGTCAACCTTGACCTTGACCTAGGTCAAGGTTGACTTCGACCTTGACCTAGGTCAGAGTCAACCTTAATTCTAACCCAGGGTCCAGATTTCAAGTTTCTGGATGTCGGGCTTCGAAAAAGTTCATTTCTCGCTTCCAGATCGGTTATTTTGGGTTCCAAAATAATGACCCTTGAAATTATATTTAATATAGGTCCACTTCTAGTTATATAGGCCTAGTTGGAATTTAATTCTCCTATGTAGGCCTCTCTAGAAGATTGCACCCTAGATTTGTATATAAGGAAGCTTTCTACTCTCATTTTCTCTTAGTGGAATCAAGAACCATCTAAGACTTGAAAAAATACAACTCTATGCATGATCTATTGAAGAAAGCATATACAATCAAGCATCCAATCATTCAAGCACTTCTCAAGCACTCAATTCATCAAGGAGATCCATTGGTATTCATTGAACGATTCAAGTTCTATGGAGCCCTCTTGTTGAAGATTTCTCCATCCATATTCCTCCAAGTCTCCTCTTATTCCAAGATCCATTCAAGATTGGTGTTGAAGATCTACAAGCAATTTATTTGATACATCCTACATTCTACATTCTACATTCTACATCCATTTGGTGCATACATACTTGTGGATCCACGGATTCAAATCCGCCACAAGGGTTTATATACATGCAAGGTGAATTTGTTTATTTGCTTTGTTTGTTTTATGCAATTTCAATTATACTTTAAGGTTAATTCCAAAACTGGGGTTTGACCAAGGAAAACCCCTCTCCCCCAACAAACAAACTATTTTTGTTGCAGGGACAGGTTCAGAACAGCAGATAGGAGTGCATATTTGGATACCCTTTTCGGAAAACTATTGGGATTTGGAAATAGATTTTATGTCAGATATTTTAGGTCAGAATCAGAGGTTGATTTTGCCCTAGGTCAGAATCAGAAGTCGATTCTGCCCTAGGTTGGAATCAGAAATTCTGGGTCAATGGTGACATTGACTTGAGGGTCAAAATCAGAACTGAGCCATATCCAAAAAATATTTTTGGGTTTTGTATATCTCACAATTTCAGTTCAGGAACATAAAAATCAATAGTTTCTAAGACCGTCTGACAAGGTTTTCAGTAGGTTCTTTTTTAGAGGTACGTATTTTATTCCATTTTCCTTTACAAACATTTCAAGATCTGCATTCCTTATCAATTACAATTAAATGTAAGATGATTAATGGAGGCATAGGGTTTCATTTATGTGCAAATCTCTATTCCTCAAAAGCCCATCTTGAGACCTCCATTTTTCTTCTTTACAAATAATATCATTGAAGAGATCATTTCTACTCTTCAAAATGTTATGTCTAATTGTAACATAGACTAGTCTGGTAGTATGAAAGAGAAGTGCAGAGAACTTGTCAAATCATTAGAGGATTTGACTACATATGTAGATGAAAAAATTCATTAGAAAGAGGAAGTTGTAAAGGATAAGTTGTTACAGGAATAGAAGGGTAGATGTTGAAATGCTTTTTCTGATCTTCTTCAGCTTATTGAGCAAGGTCAAGACCTTCTTCAACAAGATAATTATTTGTATGAATATAGTCTTAAATGGATGGAGGCCACAAATGAAATCCAGAAAAATATTGAGTCTATAGAGTTATCCATCTAGTATGCACATCGTACTTTCAATCTTTCAGAAGATCTAACTAGTATTGAGAGAACCTCAATCGAGGAGTTACATAACAAAATATTTGTATTGCAACAACAGAGAGAGAACATTATACTGCCCTTGGGTAGTCTTTGTGAAATGTGTGCAGACTGCATCGCATTAATGAATCATGCTATGTTGAAGGCACAACAAGTTACCTTAACTGTCGTTGGCTTCATTGAAGATGGAGAAACTTTACTAGCATTGATTCATGTTCGTGTTCATTTTCAGATAGAGGCTATTCAGCAGTGGAATAGTAACAAGGAAAAATGGGTTGAAGGATGCCATGAACTTAAGAAGACCTTAGAGGGAGGCAAATCTAGTAAAACTTGAAGTGTTCTAAGTTTTTGAGCTTTTTTTTTAAATGTTGGAGTTGTATAGAGTTTTCGAGGCATTACCATTTTTCATTAATGTCAAAAGGGGGAGTAATATAAATAGAAAAATAAAATATTTAAAAATAGGGTTGCTCATCTTAGGGGGAGTTTTTTTTGGCATTTTTGCAGTTTTGGCTTTCCAGAAATTTTGTTTGTCATCAAGACAAAGGGGGAGATTATTAATTATTATCATTAATGTGTTGTCATTGGTGTCATTGTTCTGGTTAGTCCAGAAATCATATCTCTGGGTCTGGCAGTGGTATCACCAATACTCGTTTCGGTCTATTGTATGGTGCATTGATGTTTTGGTCCACACCTATTTTTCTTAGCGTGAGATATCTTTTGATATGGCTGACATCTATCACTATTTTTGGTAGTGTGCTCACAAGATTTTATCTTCAACCCAAGCCAACTTGAAAGGATATGGCACCGATGCTTATATATATTGGTAGCGGCATCAACACAAGATGGGAGATGACTATTTTTATATGAAGAATGATATGCAATATATAAATGTGATCTGCTAATGTATATAGTGAACTAATATATGTAATTTAGTGATTGTATAAAATTATTTTTGTACTTCAGCGAGAATCGTACTTCATACATATACATATGCAATTCTGATAGTTCAATTTTATATTTCATACTTTAGCTATAAGACAACTTTTAACTATAATAGTTGGTTTTGTATTTTGGACAGTGTTCCACGATTATATTCAGTAACTGGTTACCTAATACTTAGAGAGTTAACCCTCTCCATGGTTTTTCCCATCTTGGGTTTCCACGATAAAAATTCTAGTGTTATATGTTTTTGCTTTCTGTTCTTTCATTTTCAGCAAGTTTAAATTATGTTATTTGGAAATTTATTCAAAATATTTAATTTTTTCAAGGGTATACTAATTCACCCCTCCCCTCTTAGTATTTTGGATGTCCAACATATTAACTTGGTAGATAAACATTAGTTGCATTGAAGAGTAATATAGTCTACAAGAAGATAATACCTTTTAACATAATTGGAGTATCCTGACTAAGGATAGGTAGTGCATATTCCACTTAGCAATCTTAACATTAATTTTTTCCTTGATCTAATTCCACATATCTTTGAGACAAGGATTAACAGAAAATAAAATGTCTAAGTATCTGAACTATTTATTTGGGTCATCTAACTGTAAATTAAATTTCCCAAACCAGTTGATTTAGTCGTAGATAATTTAGCACAAAAATCTTTATAAAAAATATATAGTCTACTCATTAAATTATCAAATTTTATTTTCCTCTCTCAAGACTACAAACATAGCAATGTCATCTACAAATTGCACATGTATTATATCTTCTCGATTGGGCAAAGTTACTCCTTGAGCTTTTGGTCCCAACTTTGAGTTTCTAAGCAAGTAATATATGGCATTATAAGAAATTAAAAAAAGGCAAGCACAAGGAAGCACACTTGTCTAATGGATCTCAATGGGATAAAATGTTCCAAAAGGACACCATTAACATCAAACCACTATCAATATCCTATGTATATAGTTGTAGTAGATCAACATTGATCATTAAAAATAATTCTTATAAAATTATGTAGGTAAGCCATAAGCACTAGAATATTTCTCATTTGTAAGGGCTTGGATAGCTTTAATGATTTTATATTTTGAGATATTATTACTTACCATATATGCATCCTCCTAATTAATCTTTTTTGGAATGACAATTTTACAACTCCTAGCTTATTCACATTCATCATTGTTGCTTTCAAAAGAAAAGAGAAATTCTTAAAATAATAATTTGCTTAAAATTTCCTTTGGATCCTTCATCATCATACCACAAAACCAAACACAATCAATTTATCCTTATAATTTATTTGTTTGATATACTTAAAGAAGAAGCTAGCATCTTTATTACATTTGGTGATCCAATTCAACTTAGATCTAATCTGTAATACTTGTGCTTTTTTTGTTTAAAAGACCCTAACATTATGCTTTGTAGAGGCATAGTCTATTTTTCATTCTATATTATTTTTTCCTCCTATATAGTGCCCTTTTATTCCTTATAGTTTGAAAAAAAGTAGTCCAAATGCTAACATTTTTGTTTCGTCTCACAACAAGAGAGTAATTAATCAAAATAGTCTTGTTAATCTCTCTAACATTAAAGATAACATCATTGCAATATCAATTACCAAGCAAGGAGGTGTTTAACATGAATATGTTATTTTTCTTTATTCATTAGGTCTTTATTTATTTAACTCTAAGTTTTTACTTCAAAAGGACAATGATCAAAGAAGGAGCTTGGATGCACTTTCACTCTACAATCTTTCTCAATTGGATCAAAGGTATAAAATATTTATTTACATGAAATCTATCAAGCCTATAGTAAATCTTTTTAGATCCTTTTTGGAAATTTCACCAAGCATATCATATACCCATGTTTTCATTATCAATACCTTCAGGTGGATCAAAAAGATTCCATTTGCTCTTCATATTGTACCAAAATAATTCTCATTGTTGTTTCATCCCATGTCCAATCCACCAGTTTTATCATCATTGTATTCCATCATATTAAAGTCCCTTCCAACAATCCAATGGATGTTAGGATGGTTTTGCAACCATTTTCATAGTTCAATCCTATCACTGTAGTGATTAGGAGCATATATAGAGCAAATACCAGATTTTGTCATTCTATACCTCCAAGATAATCCATAAGGGTATGTTATAAGGGGAGACCTTGAATTCCATGATAGATTGAGACCAGTTGTTATTTAATAATATGGTGATATATCCACTACCTTATATCCTCTTCCTTTCTCATCGTTGGTGTAAAAAATAAATTTAGTCTTTCCAAATAAGTTTTAGGTAGGTGTCTAGTATGAAGCCCACAACTTTCACATCATAGAGTAGGAGTACACAACCAAAATATTCAATGATGAATTTCCTATCAGGCGACTCAAGACCCTTGTCATTCTAGCAAATGTAGTTCAATTTCAACTTAATATTTGTTGCCCCTCCTTAATGTTCCTAAAATTCTCAAAGAATTTACTAATCTAATTATTTTCACATTTCCTGTTCTATCAACTCTGCTAATGTGTTTCCTTTCTTTTTCCTCTTTATTTTCAATAGAAAAATTACCTTTATCAAGATATTTCATTATCTCATATTTGCTTGACAATGGAGAGCTATGCAAGATAGGGTTTCCATTTATTTATTAAAGAAAAAATTATCAACTAAAAACCTTGAAGCCCCCTCTGTTCAATATGTCCAGTCATGTTATGCATCATTTTTATTCTACCCTCATCTTTGTGATGTTATCCTATCCAACACCAATTAGTGGGCATGTTTTAGTTGTCTAGGGTTGGTATTGGGAAATTTAGTGAGATTTCCCTAAGGTATCTTTAAAATTGTTAAAAGCATTTTTATATTCAAGTTAGAAGATTTTAAATTCTTCTACAATGAGTCATCTTTAACAATCTCATTGACTATTGGAGTATCGTATGATGGAGTATCTTCCACTGTTCCATCAGGGTTTCTCAAATCACCCTTTGGATGGAAAATAGGGTTTCTTCAAACCCTTAACATGAAGTTCAAGGAATTTATTTTTTGATACCCTTTTCTTTTATATAAAAAGAAAGATTTTAGACTGCATAACAACTCAATTCTACAAATAACTAAATTACCTCCTAAATCATTTCCAATTTCATATATGACATCAACCATTGGGGATAAGGAAACTAATAGTCTAGCATCCATGTGTGGCAATGTATTTTTTGTTTCTTCCACGTGGAGCACTTTTCTTACAAGGGATAAGAGTTGGGGTTAAAAAGACCAAAGTTGCACATGATCATCTTTCACAATTTTCCATTTAGGGATAGATACAACAAGTACGTCATCACTCATTCCATTAAGAGACCATTTCACAACACTGAAAATTGAGTTCCCACACTCAAAAAAAATTGCAATGGCATGTTCTTGCATGGATTTATTTTAAAGGACAAAAACAATCATTTTTGCACCATTCAAGAGAACGGTAAATTAAGCTCTATTTTTCCCCTGAACACTAGCAAACCATTTATCAAGAAACCTTGTAATGGGGAGCTTAATTATTATCCAAGCCCACAAAAAAATACAATATTATTAAGCCTATTTTGTTCATGTCATCATTAGGAATCAAAACTAGAGTGCTCAAGTCAGAAAAGTCTTGCTTATATTTTCCTTTTACAGCATCTCCACTGCCTCTACACATTCCATCCTCTATGTGTATCTCAAACTTGGTGGACACAAGAACTACTTCTTTTTCCTTGCTCAAACCACATCTCTGAATAATTTACTAGTTGGATTAATTTAATTTTGAGTCCTTTGTACCTTAGATGGCTCTTCTAAGGCACCACTAATTTGACCATTTAATGCAATGACCAAAAAAACTCAATTGAAAGAGAATATTACCAATTCAAATTTTTAAAATCAAACAAGCAAGAGTGGAAGTAAAGAAAATAAAAAAATAACAAGAAATAAAAACAACAAAAGAAACCCACTGCAATATCAAACAAATGAACTAGAATTGATTTTAGGGCTAACAAAGAGGACAAAGGAACCAAGGTCATAATAGGTTTGCAATGAAGGGTGACTATTCACCTTCTACGAAATTTCAGATCTTACTCCAACCTTGTACCCTACAGAAAGTCTTAAACACTTGGTTGATTCTTTAGGTTCTAAATATATTCTCCAAACCCCTAAAATAAACTAAAAGAACATCATAGGGGAAATGCCAAATTTAATCAAAGGAAGGATTGGGACAAAAAATGGATAGAGAAAAAGGGCGATCAACATTTTCTAAGATAAAATTTATTTGTGCATGTAATGTTTTGATTTGGGTGCCATCAAGCTTGTAAATCCTATTTATTTAATTACTCTTAATATTTAAAAGAAAAAACGTAAGGCATGATGGATTCACCGTCAATAGTAATTATTTTTTACCATCAAAGTTTTACTATTAGAGTAACTAATTTTTACTAGGGATTGGTAACTAACTTTTTGCCTATAGTAAGTTACATTTATTACAAGAGAATCTTGGAGGTTAAGTTGGTTTTTGGTTCCCAACTCTCCATGAGGTATTTTTTATTGTTTTAACACCTCCACATGAAAAAAAATCATTTATGAAATAGGACAAACTAGTTGTCCATGTATAAGAGGTGAGTAATGAGGTTGCAACCTATAGTGTCAAAAATTATATACCTTACAATTCCATACTCTATTTGGGCCCCTTCTTTAGTGTACTTTCTCTTAGATCATTTTACGCCCATTTGTGCCTTATGCTACCCGATAAAATAATTTTAAACCGGCAACTTAATTATCAGCATATGCTAGTTTCAAGACTAGGTCCTATGTTATGGATCTTGACACATCACCACCCCTTTTGACAATCCCCTTCTAAGTTCATTAGGGCTCCTAGCATCTAGTCCCTCTAAAGGGACCAAAATTCAAACGTGTGCCCATTTGTGCCTTATTCTATCCTATAAAATAATTTTAAACCCGCAACTTAATTATCAGCATATGCTAGTTTCAAAACTAGGTCCTATGTTATGGATCATGACACATCACCACCCCTTTTGACAACCCATTCTAAGTTCATTAGGGCTCCTAGCATCTGTTCCCTCTAAAGGGAACCCAACATCAAATGTGTGTCAACCTTTGTCATTTATAATATAGTCTCAATCTTTTCAGTTTATCGTTGGTTGACTACCTACATTGGAAAATACCTTGAGAACCCTATGTAAAGCACATTCTCTATCATGCAAAAGGTCTAATTGATTCTAAGCTATTCTATGAGCATTCAAATGATCAAGAAAAAAATTTAGATCTGAGTAATCAACATATTGAGCAGTAGACTATAGCGTTCAATGTTTAATTATGATTTCATGTTTGTCATTTATGATTATCATGTTAGGACTTTCATAAAGAACATTGCATCACCACCTTAATGTGAAACTCCATGATGGGGTTTCATACCAAGGTATAATCATTTCATTTCAACATTTTTATTACAGTTTGGCCTATGTCCTCCCTAGGGAAATCTCTCTTCTACATAGATAATAGTTGTTGTTGAGGTGGGAACACCAACAGAGAGTTTGACTTAGGCAAGCCCTTATAAAACTCACCGTTATTTATTTTCTTTTTTCTTGTAGATTTAGTTGCGACAACAAAGAGTGTCACCATAGTGTAGATTAGATTGTGTGAAATATTTCCATTTTTTTAATAGGCAAAAATACATGGAATAAGACACCTACCATACATGTTCAACTATTTTTGGTTGAATTTGGAATAGATGGACCTACAAGACCTCTCGATTGCAATTCTACTCCATTTTGTTTGCACATGCACCCTAAGGATGAAGCACCTAACACATTAGTCAAAAAATTTCAAACCCAACTTTCCCTTTATGTGTCATCTTTCTAAATCTAGCCTACTATGTTGGTTTTATATTCTGTAATTTACTATTTTCATTGTAAGTCATCATTTTCGTATTAGTTATTCTTGATCTTAAATACACACTTCATAACCTCAATTCTATTACAACTAAATATCATTAATCAAAATGTTTAGCTCTCCCATTAGGACTATAGTTGAACCTTATTATTGTTCCAACATTGTGCCATGGATATTTTAGAAATTACTTTGAATCCATAAACCTAGGATCTCATTTCCATACACATCATTTTAGTGAACCCGACATGTCTTATACTCCACATCTTCTAATTCTATTGCAGCTAAATATCACTAATCAAAATATTTAGCTCTCCCATTAGGACTAAATTTGAACCTTATTATTGTTCCAACGTTGTGCCATGGATATTTTGGAAATTACTTTGAATCCATAAGCCTAGGATCTCATTTTCATACACATCATTTGGTGAATCCATGTCTTACACATCCACATCTTCTAATTTAAATCATGAATCTTACACAACTTGATTCATTTGCACTCTCATATCTAATTATGTTATGAATGTAACAGTTACATTTGCAAATATCATTTGTCAAAGAGAGTCATATTTCATTTCATATTACTTGCATTTGTTAATTTTACCTTCATTTATTTCATAATATAACTTTCAATGATGTTCACATGGTATATTCATAGTATATTTTTTCTTTAATAAAAACTTTGGTAGATGTTTCATGTTGCATCTATGTCGCTCTTATAAATTATTATGAGAAGAACTATGTTTGTCCTCCTTCAAAATTATATTACTTGCATTTATCAATTTTATCTTCATTTATTTCATAATATAACTTTCAAAGATGTCCACATGGTATATTCATAGTATATTTTCTCTTTTATAAAAACTTTGGTAGATGTTTCATGTTGCATCTTTGTCACTCTTATACACGACTATGAGAAGAACTATGTTTATCCTCCTTCAAAAGCTTCCCTTATTTATGAGGATATGAGGATATTTTGGTGCAAGAAGAGGATATCATTAACATATACTCTCTATTATCTCTCTTGAAGATGAACCAAGAACCAACAAAGAATGATGATGAATCTTCTCTAGCACAAATGAAATTAGCATAAAAAAGCATTTCCTCATAAAATTAACATATAAAAATATCTCATTTGTTCTTTATAAATTACTTGTAGGTCCTCGATCATTGCTCTTCTAAAACATAATTGTGCATAACTTATTTAATTTATGTGAGTTTCATTGTCATATTCAGGAGGATGACATCCTTGATATAGACTTATTTATATGCCTCCCTATTAATCCTTGATATAGACTTATTTATATGCCTTCCTATTAATCCATATATACACAAATGAAATTAGCATATGAAAGCATTCCCTCATCAAATTAACATATAAAAATATCTCATTTGTTGTTATTTATAAACTACTTGTAGGTCCTCGATCATTGCTCTTCTAAAACATTATTGTTGTTATGTGAGTTTCATTGTCATATCAGGAGGATGACATCTTCATATAGACTTATTTATATGCCTTCCTGTGTGTGTGTGTGTGTGTGTGTGTTAGGATTGGATAATACTGAGAGGGGGGGTGAATCAGTATTAATGAACTTAATTAATTTCTTCAACCAATTAAACATTAACCATAAGCTTGCATAAATGAAAAGAACATAAGAAAATAACACAGTACTCATAACACCATTATTTGTTGTCGAGGAAAACTTGGCCAAGGGAAAACCCTGGTGGGGATGATACCCACAAGCATGCACTAAAGTATAGTGTCCCTATTAGGATCTGAATATTACATAGTACATTTCCTTGTTAAAGGAATTACAACTCTGGTAAAGGCATACAACACCTTGTTAGGGGCCAACTGAGCATACAACTCTACAATAGAATTTTGTTACAAAATGTTCTCAGTAATGAACAATAACAAGCATCTCTAATGCTTAGATAGTTCCTGTTTATAACTCATCAATGATCTATGTCATCCTCTTCTCTATTATTCACATCTATCTCATAACATATCATCTCTTTATACATATATTCTACTTCCACAAAAAGATCTTACATATATATCTTTCTCTTTCACCAAGTCGACTCTCAATGCAAATATTACATAGTCGGCCTTCAATACAAAATACATTTAATAGAGTAAATATCAAATGCATAGTCAGTCCTCTTACATATTCAATGTATAGGTTATCATAAACCATAATCCAACTCCGATTTCCAGGATTCCATGTCATACTCCCTTAATCATTGCTACTGTCCAACTACTATATATCACTGTTCTGCTGCAGTCTGTTTGTCTTCAATTCTCTCTAACTCGTTGTAGACATTATAAAAACAAAATTGATCTTAGGTGGAGGTCACACATACCCCATACTATCTTCCTCTAAGCTCACATGTCATAACTCATCGATCTCGATCTTCGATACCCAAAATACTTCTGTATCTCTGCTTCTGTACTTAGTTGATTTTTGAGTTAGAAAAACTTAACTTTATAAGAATCAATATGTAAACCACATGTGTTGCCATTAAATGAAAACCAAAAAGTGAATCACTTTACACAAAATTGATCACTTTCCAACAATCTCTCCCTTTGGCATTGATGGCAACACTTAACAAAAAAAATGACTGAGTGTTCCAACAAAACAAAACTATCTCCTATATTTTCTCTCCTTCCTTATTAATTCCTTCTTATCTCTTCTCCCATTCATTTTTCTTCTCTTCTCCCCCTTTGAAAACAATGACAAAGGTGTATACAAAATAATAGGATTAGTGCTTGCTCACCAATTTCATAATATCTTGAAAGGAATCTTCCAAGATCTTCACTTTTGTACTCCATGTTTTAAACAATATTTGACTAACATGAATTAGTTCATTCAATGCAAATGATGTGGTCTCTATTTCTTTCAAATATGTAGGCATAGAATTAGTCAATGACTCTGTAACTTTCTCTAAGTCTGATAGATGTTCCTCAAGTATGGATAGATTTGGAGTGATAAAACTCTTCAGCAAATTGAATCTTGTTAATACTCTCCCTTTCTCAATATCCAATACATCTAGTTTCACCAAAATTCTTGTTACTTCCTTGTCCAACTTCGTTACAGATTGTGAAGAGGTTTCACAACTGTCCATCATAATGTTCAGAGTTTCCCTCTCCTTGGCAATAATGTCTTTAACGTTCTGAACATGCCTAACAGGATCCATACATTAACTAAACAGTTTCCTTCCATGTGTAATGCAACTCTTTGCATTTGTCAAACAAGTTTTCAAAATGCCTAAGTCCCATGCAATAGACTTGCAAACGTCAGATAGTTTCTTGTCCGAATAGTTCTTTTCTGCCTTCTCTTCTACAATCTTTGTCAAATTCTCATAATATCTATCAAATTCATCAAGTGTTATCTTTATATTTTCAATGTCATCTCTGTGCTAGAAAACAATAGGTACTGGAAGCAATTTGTTCACAGTATCAATTGCCCTGGTAATTACTTTAGACTTTTTATCACATTTCTGTTCCAATCTTTCCTTGACTTTAGTTAGTGCAGTAAAAGCTAATTTTACTATCTCATCTTCATCCATGTAGTCAACATTAACTTCTGTTGTTTTATCTTTTCTTTCCAATAATGAGATAGAAGATGTGTTTGCCTCTTTCTGTTCTTCCTTCTACTCCTCTTCCTCTTTCTTCTCGTCTTCCTCTTTCTGCTCTTCTTCATCTTTCTTCTCTGCTTCATTGGCAATAGTGTTGTCCACATTCCCTGCAAATGGGTCCTTTTCATCATGTGATGTGTCAAGTGTCACAGGAAAACCAGAAACATAGAAATCTGGTTGTGAATCAACTTCTCTCTTCTCAGCATTTGCCTCAGCTGTCTTTGAACTTTCTCCCATTCCTAATGGTGTAGGCGAAGTGGTTTTAGGAGGTGGAGGCTTCTCAGGAGTAGTGTTCATCAATATTCTCTCCAGTGCCTTTTGATTTTCCTCAGTGACTTCATCATACTTTCTTGCCATGATTTCCAGTAGTCGTTCCTTAGTTCTTAATAAAGGTTTCAATTCCTTGATTATTCTCTCTCTTTCTTGTATAGATATCACAGGAAACATGTTGTCAATTTCCTGATTTCTAATTGTTTCATCTTCAATTTGAAATTGTTTCCTTGTCTCTAATCTCCCATACAGTTCTCCAAGTATGATGCCCTCAATTTCCATTAGAGTCTTTCTGAAAACAAGTAGGTGATTAACTACAACATCTTTAATTTTCTGTTTGTCAGTCTCATCATACCTGGCATATTATTTGTCAATTGAAACTAGCTTCCCTGTTTCTATAGCTCTCTTCTCTATCATCTTCAAGTCAGGCTTCCATACTTGATTACTTTTCTTAGGTTTCTTCTCTTCTCTCATAGTGCTTGGTTCCATAGATGTTGTTGGCTTGCTAGATCTGGTGTTTACTCTAGGAGTAATGTTTTCAGTTTGTAGTATCTGCTATGATGGAGGAGGTGGACTGTCTACTATTAGTACTCCAGGAATAGGAAGGGTTGTAGTACTAGTACTTGCCGAACCAGATGATCGTTATGCAATTTTCCTTTTTACTTATTTCAACTCATCTTGTGTCAATCCTTCCTTAACACCACATTCATGTATAATGTTATCAATCTTCCTTTTCCTCAGACCTATATTCTTTTCCTCTCTTACCTTAGTTGATTCTCCTCATATGTACCCCATCTTTCTTCTAATGTATCAATCTCAGATGCAAGAACATGTTCAACTTACATGATCAATACCTCTGAACTTACTTCATATCCCATTGGATAACACCATTTCTTCCCAGGTGTGACTGGCTCAAAGCATACACATTCAGTTTCAACCATGAAACAGATTGTATCCTTGTATTTTTTAACAATGTCTTCATGTAATCTGTACCATGTTTTCATTTGCCTCTGAAGAATCTTAATCATACCAAACAATTCCCCATCAACCCATGTTTTGTTCTATCTCCTGTAGCTCTATGAAATCTGAATACCAGTAGGTATCCCTTTTCTCCAACCACTAGGGTGCATGCTAGGAAATTTGTGTTCAATGTGTATAAACATGTGCATCAATAGTGACCCAAATTTGAAGGTCTTCAATCTGTCTTTCTTTATCAGTTTAACATTCTCCATAAATTGTTGTGCCAATACTTCGCATAGGTTATATTTCACATTTTCTTTCACCATTCTCCATGTCATCATAATGACACCTACAGATATTGAATTAGGTCTACTATTGTAGTAGAATTTGTAGCCAAGTATCATAGAGATTAATCTCACATCTTTTTGAAAGATGTCATTTACTGTCATTGCTCACCTGTCCCATTTTGAGTGAGTTAGGGTTTTGACTTCTATCTTCACATGTTTTTCTGCAACAGGAATGATTCCACTAATAAAATTTTGCTCAATTTTTGACAAGCATAGGTTGATTTTTCAACTGTCCAAGGTATCTCAATCGACCAAAGTCGTCGTGGAAGTTTTTTTGTCAAAATTTTCCAAGACTGGTTGAGTCGTCGTAACACCGACAACATAAAGGTTAGAAAAAATGGGTGTGGGGAGATGTGTGCATGCGCCTTTCACCCTAAGACCCTTTTCACAATAAGTTGATTGTACGACGGTATGCCGACGCAAGGTCGTCGAAGGAGAGACGATAATCTGTCAATTTATTCATCATTTGTAAAAGTTTCTCGTCAATCATAAATGTAACGAAGGTTGAAAAACTGACAATATGTTTTTAAAATATATATATATTTCACCCTAGCATGTAAATCTTCAAATTTGAATGTCGGTTGTCGAGCATCTCTTTGTTTCAAGAATAGTTTAACATTCTCTACTTAACAGGGCCAACCACGTGAAGGTGGAAGCTCATATGGCCCCTCCTAGGAGCCTCTTATGACCCTTTACGACACTTTAAGATCTCTAAGATGTATTCTTAGGGATCGTAAAGGGTCATAAAGGGTCATAAGGGATCCTGGGACAGAACAGCTGAGAAACATAAATGTGGGCATCATGGTCACAATTGTTTGGAGACACAACATAATTTAGTGGCATACCCAGATGATGCAACGCAACCACTACTCCTCAAGTTCTAAGTTGGCACTACACGATCGAAAAACCATATATAAGGAATAAATTTAGAGAGCGGAGGAGGAGGGCCATAACGACCGCAATAATATAGAGATCTCCTTATATTATTTTGGTCGTTATGGCCCTCCTCCTCCTCCGCTCTCTAAATTTATTCCTTATCTATGGTTTTTGGATCGTGCAGTGCCAACTTAGAACTGGAGGAGTAGTGGTTGTGTTGCATCGTCTGGATATACCACTGAATTATGTTGTGTCTCCAAACAATTATGACCATGATATCTACATTTATGTTTCTCAGTTGTTGTGATATCTACATTTATGTTTCTCAGTTGTTGTGATATCTACATTTATGTTTCCCAGTTGTCATTTTTATGTGCATGTTCTTTATGTGTTAAGCTTCTCTCCCTCGCATCCAAAATAAGATTTTCCCACTCTGAATTGAGAATGCACATGCAGCTGCATAGAATATGCATGGATAACAGTTTTTTCCAGATAGAGATGGTTTTACATGATAAATGCATCTATTTTATTATGGTTACAACCCAATATCAACAAACAAATTACAAAAATATAAACTTAATTTAATCAAATTAGTTGGCTTCAAATACAACCAATGTCCATTTGTATTTCTCTCTTCCTGTCTTTGGGCATCCAATGCTCGAAGTCATACTTGAAGGATGTTCACCAAAGGAGGTTTCGGATCAGAGAACTCCCTTTTACTTAATAATTATGAAGCCATCAATGGTATACTAATTGTTTAGGATTGTAAGTTTCCATTGATGGCTTCAAATTACCAAGCAAAAGGTGTTTTCTAGTACAAAAGACTT
>MU227433.1:1348707-1369663 GCA_018584345.1 Thuja plicata | reverse complement strand
ACAAACATTAAACTCACATACCTAGTTATTCATAATGGTAAATAATGGACAAGCAACAACAAAACCAATAGATGAGGGTTTCCAAACCCTAGCCACCTACACCAAACAAATCCAAATTGGATGACCAGAAGAATGGAGAGAAGAAGGGAGTAAATGTGCCAAAAAACTAGTCAAAAACTTATGCAAACTCAAATCAGACCCTCCAAGAAATTCCACCCCTATTCTCAAGCAATGTACAAGCCCTTCGAAGATGTATGACTAGCCCTAGAGTGTACACCCAACAATAATCAAACCCACCAATGTGGAATGAACTCTACCAAACTTCCTCAATAAACCTTAATGAATTATCTCTAACACTTTGTAGCTCTTGAAACTAAAGAAAATATATCAAACACCATTGAAGCTCAACTGTGATCTCTATATGAAATTGCCAATCATGCATTTGTCAATCATGCTTCCCTACCTACATTGCTAAGCCTGTGATAATTTTATCGAGTTTCTCTATCATTTATTTTACCATAAATTAGGGCAACTCCCTCATTGATGAGATTCTATTGTAAAATCTACGGTTTTTGGTTTTTAGTTTGGAGATTGCAATTTGTTTGAAAGTCTCCAAAGATGTTTCAAATCATCCATTTTGAACACATGTTGCAATCATGGCAATGCTCGAGACCACATTTTATTGAGGGGTTGTGTCAAATAGAACATTTCATGAGTTAGACAGTTAACATGTCGGGCCTAAGCTTCCATGTTTTGCATATATCATTGCCATGGCATCCATTGTTTTGATGCAGTGATTTCACCTACAAATTGCATTGGTCATATAAAAGTTTCTAGATATTATTCAACAAATCCATGGTCTGTGCATCTCGCTACCTAGTCATTTCCTTGGTTTAGAAACCCTCTATACCTGTGTGTGTTGATGGATGTCCATAAATTACTATTACTAAACCCAGAGATTTGCATTTTAATATACATATATGAGTGTGCATACATACCAGCGCTCCAGCTCGTGACATGCCACTGGGTGATCACTTGTAATGATAAGGGCCACCCAATAAGAATCAGATGTTGTACACTGGATTGAAGAGCATCCATCACTTGAGGTTCCAAAATATATGAGGCCTCTTCGCGCAATAAAATCCTTCCGGCCTCCCCTTTGCACAATGATGCCCTAGTCCTTTCAGCCTCCGCTCAGCATGCGCGCAATTAAAATAAAATGAAATTAACAATGAAAGAGATCACCCCTTTTTTTTAGTTATATGCCCGGGTTCATCGAAATTCTGACAAACACTGGCATGGATTTAAAAAAATCAAAATTTTCCTTCAATAAACCGACAAAGAAAAAGCATTTTAATGGTTCGTAGGAAATGTTGGTCAATTTTTAGGGTATAATGTATTAGTGATTCCAGTGTTGTCCAGTCCAGTAATCTCATGAATTAAATCACTATAGATCTTCACAGGTTGTTCGCCTATCCAAATGAACTGATCATGTACTCTGCTCAACAATATCTTGATCCATTCTATTTCATCGAATTCATACAAATCCAAAATTTTCATTATGCTCAACTGATCAATGTGTTTGTATTCATCTTTCACAATTCCTTTCTCAGTCATATCCTCCATCTCAGTGGAAATCTCATCAATACCAAGTATGTCATACTTACAATGAATGTAAGCCCTAATATCTTCTGCGTGTAATACGCCATGAGGGGTCTGAGAAAATGCTCCTTCGAGATCTTCTTCACAAGACTTGAACAGATGTTTCTTGGATTTATACCTAGGTCGATCTACAACATCGTAAATAACAGGTGCATCCATAGCTAGATGATGAAAATACCTCTATTCTGCTAAATTCTGAGTTTTGCTTCAATCAATCACGCACGGCAATTGTAGAATCGACTGAGTTCCTTCGCTCTCTGATCTCCTTAGGTCGCTCTTTTCAAATGATAAGGAAATAGATCATTGTATGGTGCTTTATACAAGTTTAAGTTAGAAGGGTTTATTTCACTCAATGTTGTCCAGTCGGTTGTAAGTCTCGCGATCACAATATATGCATCGGCTAATGTTGTGCTCTTAGATGTATGTCGCATTATGTCGGCCATGTTCATACCTAAGCTCGCTCGAGCTCAATCCACAAAATTCAGGGCTGGATATACTCTGATATCTGTATCCAATGCTCCCCCTAAGGCCATGATCGGCCAATTAGGTCGATTCTGCTTTGCTGCCATCAGATGAAGATCCAGTAGCATCTACTATCTCTCCCTGAACTAGTGTCTCACTGGTTTCTTTGATCTTCCAAATTTTACCACTGTTGTTATCTTCTGCTTTCTTAAAACAACTGTCAAAATCATTCTTCAAATCTGCAACACTCTTGCCAATATCACTTCCACTCTTCTGTGAATTCATAGGAGGTGGTACTCTTTTGTGGTTTACTCCATTATACCTGCAAAAATTTGCTATATGTCCTGGATTATTGCAGTTGTAACATATAGGAGGTCTTCTTTCCTGATTTACTTGCAGCTTACAATACTTCACAATGTGTCCAAGATCATGGCATTTATAGCATGTAGGTTCTCTTCCATTGTCTTGTTTATATCCATGTTGATTAGATTTCTTGCATTATGCTTTCTTGTGCCCATATACATTGCAATTAAAACAATAACCAGAAAAAATTTTAAAAGGGGCATTACCTCTGTAGTCTCTCTTCATGTGCCAAATTTGATACAACCAAAGCTTCTACCTTTGAAGGGTCTAATCTTCTCTCTAGGTTCTTCAATAGGAGGTTTTTCAGCATCAATCTTCTCATCAAATTTCTCTTCCTGATTCTTTGAGCATTCAGCTTCATTGAAGCCAATACCAGTCATATCACATTTAGGTTTCTGTCTGTCTCTTTGTTCATCGATCAAATCACTGCTGGTGTGAAGTTTCTCAATGTGTTTCTTTGCCTCAACAAGTTCACCTTTTATGATCTGATTGTATTTCTCCAGTTCTAGATACTTGATCTTGTAATTGTCAGCCTCATTCTTCATTTGATCTAATGCACTATTTAGAGATTCTTCAACTTTCTTCCTAGCATTCTTTTGTATCTGAATTTCTTTAGTCATAGCCTCATTCTAAAGTTTCAGGGTTTCATTTTCTTCTTTAAGTTGCTTTGTCTGATCTGAATTATCTTCGTTTGAATCTTCTTTTATCTGAACCATAAGATCTTGTCTTTGACTTCTAGAAAGTTCAAGTTGTTCCTTGAGTTTCGTTATAAATTTCTCAGCTCTTCGAATGTTGAATCTCAATTCTCCATTCTTTGCTTTTGTTTTGTCAAGGTATTCAAGTGCAGCATCAAAGTTTTCTTGCAAACTATCCAAATCCATTCCGATCTCCCTTAAGCTGTTAAACTTTCTCTCGAAGGGCCAAAAGCTCTGATACCAATTGTTAGGATTGGATAATACTGAGAGGGGGGGTGACTCAGTATTACTGAACTTAATTAATTTCTTCAACCAATTAAACATTAACCATAAGCTTGCAGAAATGAAAATAACATAAGCAAATAACACAGGTTTCATAACACTATTATTTGTTGTCGCGGAAACCCTGGTCAAGAGAAAACCCCGGTGGGGATGATACCCACAAGCATGCACTAAAGTATAGTGTCCCTGTTAGGAGACCTAGCCCTGTTAGGAGCTGAATATTACATAGTACATTTCCTTGTTAAAGGAATTACAACCCTGTTAAAGGCATACAACACCATGTTAGGGGCCAACTGAGCATACAGCTCTACAATAGAATTTTGTTACAAAATGTTCTCAATAATGAACAATAACAAGCATCTATAATGCTTAGATAGTTCATGTTTATAACTCATCAATTATATTTGCCATCCTCTGCTCTATTATTCGCATCTATCTCATAACTTATCATCTCTTTATACATATATTCTACTTCCACAAAAAGATCTTACATATATATCTTTCTCTTTCACCAAGTCGGCTCTCAATGCAAATATTACATAGTCGGCCTTCAATACAAAATACATTTAATAGAGTAAATATCAAATGCATAGTTAGCGCTCTTACATAGTCAATGTATAGGTTATCATCAACCATAATCCAACTCCGATTGTCAGGAGTCCACGTCATACTCCCTTAATCATCGCTATTGTCCAACTGCTCTATATCATTGTTCTGTTGTTGTATGTTTGTCTTCAATTCTCTCTAACTCCCTGTAGACATTATCAAAACAAAATTGATCTTAGGTGGAGGTCACACATACCCCATACTCTCTTCCTCTAAGCTCGCATGTCATAACTCATCGATCTGGATCTTCGATACCCAAAATACTTATGTATCTTTGCTTCTGTACTTAGTCGATTTCTGAGTTAGCAAAACTTAACTTTATAAGAATCGATCTGTAAACCAGATGTGCAGCCATAAATGACAACCAAAAAGTGAATCACTTTACACAAAATTGATCACTTTCCAACAATATATATATATATATACACACACACTTTTTGCTTGGTAAATAATCATGGACTTGAAGTTACTCTTTTTTTTTTTTAAATAAACTTGCCTTTAATGAGATCTACAACTGATTTGGATTAGTCTTTGTACTATGACCTTCTCATTGCAAACTTATTTATATGCCTTGCTATTAATATATACATGTATTCTTTTGACTTGGTAAATAATCATGAAGTTAACCTTATTATGAAACATAATAGACTTGCCTTAAATTTGATCTATGACTCATTTGGATCAGTCTTTGGATTGCAATTGGTGACCTTTAGCTATTATTTAACTTGGTAAATAATCATAAAGTTAACCTTATTTTGAAACATAATAAACTTGCCTTGAATGAGATCTACAACTCATTTGGATTAGTCTTTGGGGTGCAATTAGTGACCTTTAGCCATTATCGATTGGCTATTCATACCAACTCATTTGGATTAGTCTTTGGACTGCAAGTAGTGACCTTTAGCCATTATCAATTGCAAGATTCCAAATTTATTCTTAACATCAATGACAAACCCAAACAACAAATTCCTTCTGACATCAGTTCTCATAATTATCCCCTCCTCCTAAATAAGTAAGACATAGTAAGTATGACATAGACTTGTATATCAACTAGCCAACAAATACTACTAGCACTTGCACCTAAAGGAGGTGCAAGGGATATGTCGATAGGTGTTTGATTTGAAAGAATAAATGAATCTTTACATAATGGAAGGAAGTGTATACAATTATAAAATGTAACTGTATCAAACACTAGCAATTCTAGGGGTTTCCATATACTAAAAGAGAACAAGTCCATAAAATTTTAGCATTCACTAATTTCATTATTTACTATTCACTTATTAAGATTGTATTTTTTTATGGTAAAATTTAACAGTCTAGAATTTATACATACAATTTTTTGTACGCTTCTAAATGATATTATGGTGGATATGCCAACATTCTCATTTAAATAGTTATATAATGCATGATATTGGTAGGATTTTGAGTTGGCATTATGAATTTATATGCATGTATCACAACTTGAAAGTGTGGGCTTGGTCTCAAAACAATGTTAGGACCTACTTTGTAAGAAATTACTTTGTCATGTGGTTGCTTCAGTTCTATGGTCACATCAAAGTAATCCCAGAAGTGGCTTGTCGGGTTAAAAATGACTTGAGCTTTGCTTTGAAGCAACAACTTAAATTAATAATTTATTATTAACTCTTGTTACAAATACCCTCGTATAAATATTTATTGATTTAAACGTAGCTGACAATTTGCCAGGATTCTGAAATAACCACATAGAAGAATATCAGGACAATTTGGGATTGATCAATTGAACCTCTTTAAAAACTTGAATGTCATCAAATGAAGTAGAACGGGATTTTACAAGAAAGGCATCCTATTTGGATTTAACCACAATGTTAGCAAGCAGCAGTCCAATTGACTTATTGCTTGACTACTCCACAAATCTACATCATTTTTTCTCCAGAAGTTACATGGTTTAAACTTTCCCATGATATGGGTTGGTACTAATAAAGAACCACCTTTGCATGAACAACTGATTCACTTTTGGAAGAACCCTAAGTTGTCTTTACATTATACCATTGTTTGAATCTATTTGCAATGATGTATTAACCTTGGTTTTCATGCTATTTTTGTAGTTCAGCCACAACAAAGTGATGAAAAAAGGTCATTTTATGCTTGTAAAATCTGAGCATGAGCTCCTCCATCAGGAAAATGAATTTCTGGCCTACTTACGAAGCATGATTAGAACTTTCTATAGTTTAGCCAAAAGATTCATTTTAGTTGAATTGAACCAAGCACATTCTCTATACACATGTTCTTCCATTTGGCAGGATATTCAATTTATTCCTTGCCTCAACTGCTTGACATCTTTTGAATGATGAATAATCTTCATTTCTTGTCTTTTATTCTTAGTTAATGCTTTGGATTTAGAGAATCAAATTCTTTAGTGTCGTCAGTTGAGTCGCCTAGATGAAAGGTATATAGATCTGTGACATTAAAGATTGTAGTGATACCTATGTTCATTGGCAGTTTAATCTCATAAGTATTTTGAGTAAATTGACATAGAATTCTAAAGGGTCAAATCTTTTTAATGTATGTTTCTGGATATTAAAGATTGGAAAGATACTTCCAATCTTTAGAATTCAACATGGAAGGTATATAGATTTGTGAAATTATAGATTGGAGAGGTACCTATGCCTTCGGCAATTTAGTTTCATGAGCATTTTGAGGAAATTGGCTTAGAATTCTACATGGCTGAATCTTTTTAATGTATGTTTTTGGAAAGCTTCATTTCTCAAGTGCGCTAGTACCAAATTACCCAACAAAATTTGATATTCCCTTCTTTGGTCAACATGTTTTGTGTCTTGAATATTTCACATTAGCTATTTACTTCAGTATATATGCAATGTACTGGCAAAATCTCTCTTCAACACCCTTCACACTCTAATTTTCTATAGTTCCAACTCTGACATTTGTAGGACTATGACATATAGTAGATGGAATGGTGTCTATTGAATGAACTATGTATGCAAACTCAACATGTGGTGACTTGGTTCTACAAAACATTTTGACAAGTTCAACTTTCATTTGCCCATTTGTTTGGAGGTAATAGGATAATTTTGTTTGGAGGTAATAGAATAATTAGAATTGCAAATTTGTACCTAGCTTATGCGACACCGATCTCCAAACATTTTCAACAAACATTGTATTTGTATCAAAGATTGTACCCTTTTCCAGCCTATACAATCTTACTACTACAAATAAGTAGTTTGCAATGTTAGAAACAACACCAATCTTCTTGCATTCAGTGAAGTGTGCCAGTCTTGAGAACTTAATATTCAACCATAAAAATTGAATGATTGTTCTCTTGTGTGGAGCAAACTTCAAAGGTAGATTTTGCAACTTTACACAAACTTATCTTAATAATGGTTTGCTCAACTACGCTCATGTCACATGTAGGTCACCGTGACTTGCCAATCCTCCATGGTGATTTTCTTTTATATAATTCCTTTTTGTATCTTTTCGGTATGGAGAACCGCCATCCTTTCAATAGTAACCCACCTAGGTAAAAGAAATCTCTGGTTTTTTGTCCATGCCAGTTGGTTTCATTTCAAATTTCGATGCTTCTTTGGCATCAAATTTTCCCTTGTACAATTCCTATATGAAATCAAATGTATTAAAAGCAATCTTCCACTCAAAGTGTCCACTATGTTAGATATCCCTCTTTAATATTTTAAAATAAATGACTAACTTTGATGAAATTCCACTCATTTCATATTACCCGGTTATTGAAAGATCGTCATCTTTGGTGAATTGTGTACAAATCTAACTCCTTCAGAATAAGTAATGTCTTATTTCTTCAATGCTTACATTATAAAACAAATTTTTGGCCATATATTGGGTACTTTCTTTTTGCATCAATCAACTTCTCACAAGAGTATGTTATAAGCCTCTTGTCTAAAAGCAACTCGTATTGATGTTCTACTAGAATCGCCATCAACTTGAAGGCTACAAGTTTGTTGCGATGACTCAAAAGAACTCATGTTATTGTACTATTGCCATCACAATCAGATTGAAAGCTATAAGTTAGTCTTTTAGGCTTAATACAATCCTTATTGCTACCCTACTAACATCACAAACAACTTAGTTAGTTACATAGATGTCACTTGGAAGTTCCAATTCAGCTAATGGATTGAAGGGTTTTTTAAATATTTTGGAAATAATATCTAGCAGATTATTTTTAAGGTTGAGAAAAGATTTCTTGTATACCTTGGTGCATGTCATAGACTCAATGCTAGATTTTGTAAATTAGGGAAGTTTTCTTTATGCATTTAAGCTTTAGAGGACTATTGGCATCTTCTTCTTGACAATTTTCCTACTGTATTAATTAATTTTATTATAAATCTAGGGAGCTTTTTTGGAATTTTTTAGTTTTTGCCATACAAAGCATTGACAAATCTCCTATAATTTGTGCCTTCCAAAGTCCATGTTAAACTACAGATGTGCAACTCGATTGTGAGAGTGATTAATGCTCTCGCCAGGAATTACCATATCAGTTCTCACTACTCGTAGAAAGTAAAAAGAAATACTTCGAAACAATTCCATGCTTTAGAATTAAATATAAGATTATTGATGAAGCTTAAATTTTTTATATCTTTCAGAGCTCGGGCTACGCTGGGATGGATCCGCAGAAGGGGCCCACAAAGATGCTCTAAATGTAATCTAAGACCGCGTCAAATGTGGAGGCTCTGTTGACTGGGCCAAACCGAGTTGAGGACCCATTGAAAGCTGACTGGGCCGAGCGGAGAGTGTGGCCACTACTTGGGTGTTGTGGGCGGTCACTACGCGACTGCGTAAGGAAGCTCGGCGGGGTTCTGGGTCGAGTGAAACTTTTTGAGATGACCATTGAGATGGCCATTCAGAAATTAGGTGAAGAAGCAAAGCCTGTGGTGAATTTCAAAAAGGAGTTCATATGGTTGAAGCGGGAACTCAGATCTGTGAGGGGTCTTCTGCAAGATGCTGACCACCAGTCTCGTCATAAGGATGATGTGAAACAGTGGTTGGAGAACATTTGGGATATTGTCATGGAAGTAGAGGACATCTTTGAGGAATGTGTTGTGGAAGCCATGTATGGAAATGATGCTCAATCTTGTGGCTCAATGCTCACAGTCTGATCGGTGGCGATCATTGCAACTAAACACTCACGTATCCCAAAATGAATGTGAATCTGTCGATGCAGAGCTAAACATTCACGCAATCCTTTGTGCACCCACTGAACATGGTTACAAACATTAAAAAAACCACTTTTGCAGTTGAAAGCCAGTTTTATGGTGGTTTCTACCGTGAGATAGGCTCTGTACGCGAGAGACCTCGCAAGAAAAGCCTATCGGCTAATTATTACAATACTATAAAGTAAGTACTCACCATTGTTTTTTATTAAGGTAACAGGAGGTTTTGAAGGGGCCCCGAAACCCTGTACACAAAAGGAACTTAAGATATAGCAATATAAGTTCTCATAATCGAACAGAACTGCCTAAACAGAAGGCCTGAGAGAAACACACACACCGAAAAACTCAGAAGAGACGACTCCCAAAACGCAACAAAAGATAGAGCAGAGGGGTATGATTGCGGGAAGAGAGAGAACTATCCTTTCGTACCCTTCATATGGGACTGAAGGGTCATATCAAAAGAGGAAGAGGACCTTTTAAAATGTTTGTCTTTAATAGTAACCCAACCATCTTCCATTCTAGCAGCCTCATCCTGCCAGCTCACACTAGCACCCAGCAAAGGAAAAGAATCTTCCAACGACACTTCCGGCCCAGGGCCAGCATTAGCCCCAACTGACATTCTAGCAGGAGTAGTCTCATTCGATCCAGACCTATCAGATACCAAAACGCCAACAAAGTCAATCGAACCAATGACCAAAGACCCTTTCAACCACCGGTGAAGGAGTGGGATCAACCCCAGCAGGCACAGATCCACCACCGGACCCACTAGCAACATCCACCAGCAGATTCGGAAACCAGACCAGCAACCTCCAAAGGCCCAGCAGGAGGCTGAATAAGATTATCATTCATCCCAGGAATAGAAAAACTTTTCCTAACTGTGTAATGTTTTGTGGAAGCACCCTTCCATCAAGAAGTAGATTTCTTTTTCTTGAATTCCAAGCCACTTTGAGCAAAGATGTGACCAATTTTAAAGCATTTACGACATCTGAAGGGAATACACTTGTAGTCAAGTTGTTGGATCCATGATCCTAAAGTTGATTCAATTTTGATTTCCGCTGGAAGACCCAGCGAAGAGTCAAGATCAACTAAAATGCGAGCAACCATAAAATGGTAAATGTTGTAGGAATCGTGAGCCAGCATCAAAAAGTCCCCCAAAGCCTCGCCCACTTCCTCAAGGACAGAGTCATGCCAAAGATGAAGAGGGATGTTAGGGAGTCTAACCCATATAGGGATCTTGCTAAAGACTTATGTTGAAGGATTAAAATCCGGGTGCCAAGGTTTTGCCATAAGCATAAATTTGTCATCCTCCCAGCAAAAAAAGTGATCACACAGGATCTTGGTTCTATCCTCAGCAATATCAAACTTAGCAATGAAAAACCCCTTTGCCAGAGGGAAGATATGAACAGTACCTGAAATCAATGGTTCCCACTTGCAAATAACCCATTCATGCAATAGGGGGAGGCTAGGCCAGAATCCTTGAAATTGGCAAATCAGACCATGAGATTTAAAAATCTCAATGTTGTTCTCCAAATCCCCTTCAGCCGATAGAGAACCACACACAGGAACCGGTGTAACCCTAGATTCTTTCCCATCCCCAAAAGGCTTGGAAACAATCTTTGCAAAAGACTCCCCCATACCCTTTGAGACCATAGAAGAGGAACTAGCAGCACGAACAGTTGGAGAGTCCGCCAACAAAACCCTGGCCTCCACCACATCAGGCACTGATGCCTCAACAACCACAGAAGGGGCAGGGCGGAGAGCTCCAGCAATAGACAACACCTGGGTGTCTACGCATGCAGGAGAGGCTACCACCGCAGGACAAACAGTAAGCGCTGCCATTGCAGGGCACTTGGCAGAGGAGGCCGCGGCATTGCGCAGCGAAGCAAAGCTCGACTTCATCGCATACCAACTTTCTGAATGTTTATTTTAGACATTGAAATTATTTAAGTTACTATTAGACATTGAAACGATTTAAGACAGTGGTGAAAGTACTCACCATTGTTCTATTAGACATTGAAATGATTTAAGTTACTATTACAATAAGATTCATCTCCTTGCACAGAATAGGGGCATCTAAACAACAAACATAACCGTAACAGTTATCCTCAACTTTATATACTAAAAATAGCAATACTACCAAACTACTTAAATCATTACAATGAGCTACTTAAATCATTACAATGAGTTATATTGCAAAAGTAAGCTTTATTTTCTACTAGCTGGCCTAAAAATCATGAAAGCATTATATATCTGATCGTTTAACTTTCAACGCTTATAGAAGTATAAAGCAGCATTTACATTTATATTAGCAGTAAGTATTTAGTTGCACCACATAGCCTTTACCACTACTATATGTGAGATAAGAGTGAGTGATCTGCGTATAGAACTATTATAAACCATATCACTTGATGGTCTTCAAATGGGGTTTCCCTCAAAAATTTGTGCTTGTAATGCCTAGATGATATTGTAATGTTGCATAGTTGCATGCTTTCTATGCAAGCACAAACGCAAGAATTCAAATATCTAAACCTATATGGCTCGTTTGGGTACTGGAATACCATATCCTAGATATGGTCAATTCAGGAAGATGTTGCAAATTCAGGAAGATATTTATCCTCAAAATGAAATCCAGAATATGGGCCGACCTGTTTGGTTCACCCGGAAGATGAATGAGAAGATGCATAAGGAATTTTAATTCTTTATTTTTTAATTTCTTTGAATATGGTGTGTATATATGTGTATATATACACACACGCACACGTGTGAATAGACATACATACATGTGCATATATATACACATGTATATATACACGTGTATGTGTATACATGTGTGTATATACACACATGTATACACACATTTGTGTACATATACACACATACATGTGTATGTATACACACGTGTATATACACATACAAGTGTATATATATATATATATACATGTGTATGTATACACACGTGTATATACACACGTGTATATACACACATGTATGCGTATATGTGTGTATATACACACATACATGTGTGTATATATACACATCATACATATACACATACAAGTGTATCCATGTATACACATATATATACACATACATGTGTATATATACACACCATACATGTGTGGATATATACACATACAAGTGTGTATCCATGTATACACATATACACACATGTATATACACACACACACATTTGTATATATATACACGTGTATGTGTGTATACACATACATGTGTATATATACATATATGTGTATATATATACACGTGTATATATATTTCGTGGGATCAGCAACTATAAAGATGTATATTATATTGCTATAAGGATGTATATATATATACACGTGTACATATATACACACCTGTATATATATACATCCTTATAGCAATATAATATACATCTTTATAGTTGCTGATCCCACAAAATATTAAATTTGCTTTTGTAAAAATTGGAATTGGAATTGAAATTCTAATTCCACCTATTTAGGTGGAAGATGATATTCCCATTTTGGCCCTAAAATGAAAATTTCGTAATTCCAATTCCATTTTTATTCAAGGACCCAAACATGGAAGTTGGCATTATCTGAAATTAGATAATGCCAATTCCAGTCATATTCCAGAAAACAAACGGGATATTAGGTATTCCTATTTCCACCTGGTTGTGTTTTCAATGTTATTAAAATCACTAGTTTAATCATTTGAAATATGATAGTCGCATGGTATTAATAATAAGAGAAAGAATATGATGAATTTGTTTGAATAATGATGAATCCGTAGCCTAACAATGAAGGACTTCATCCTTACCTGCAACTGAGACATTTTGTACAGACCATTCTTGTCAGATTTTCTCAACACTCCAACATAAGAAGGAGAAAACAAAAATTGAAGAACTTGAATGGAGAAACCTCAATTTGAATTTCAAAAGATTACCAGAAAATACCGATTCCAAAATGGACGACAGTAATAGTTCGGAGAAAAGAAAACTAAACTAATGATATACAACGCGCAACATTGGGTGTCCTCTACAATTTTCTTCAACGCCATTCATAAAGATAGTGCTTTAAAATTCCCGGCTGGAGATGTAGAATTAATTCACATGCCATGTTTGCAAATGCAAGAAAGAGGAAAAAAGGCAAATGCAAACAAGAGGAAAAAAGGCATTCCATGAGATACATCAAAAACTGTTAAGGGTTTTTGAAATTTGTTTTTATTGCAAACCTATCAAGTTTAGAAGACCATGAAACCCATCCAGTTGACTTCGACGGCATATCAAACCATCCAATCATCTTCTTGTGGAAAAAGAGACTACACACATAACCCTAACTGGTCAAGATAGAGATTAAAAATTTAAACTAAAACAAGGTAATACCCAGAACAGACCTTTCATTTCCCTTAACGTTTTAAGTAGACATCAAATTTCAAATAATAGCAATGTTGGAATCAACGATAGAGAATGCAGCTGCAAGCATCGTGAAAAACAGGGGCATTCAATCCAATGGTCCAGAGCACAGAAGCGTACACATTGTGTAATATATATATAGTATAACAATTAATGTGACAACAAACCATGTAATCCAATGTAATAGCAGGACCAATTTCATTTCCCTTAACGTTTTAAGTAGACATCAAATTTCAAATAATAGCAATGTTGGAATCAACGATAGAGAATAGAATGCAGCTGCAAGCATCGTGAAAAACAGGGGCATTCAATCCAATGGTCCAGAGCACAGAAGCGTACACATTCTGTAATATATATATAGTACAACAATTAATGTGACAACAAACCAAGATGCGTGTAAATCCAATGGAATAGCTGGACCAATTTCCATCAAACGATGAAGAACAACCTTCTTCAGAAAGAACCTGTAAAATACAACCACCCTGTAAAATACAACGGTGTAGGCTCAACCCTGTAAAATACCACGGTGTAGGCTTTCATTACTTCAAATAGACCAATTTTCTACATTGGGCAATAAAAATGTAACAGTGTAGGCTCAACCCTGAATGTGAGTAATTCATTACTTCAAATGGACCAATTTTCTTCAATAGGCAAAGAAGCCTGCAGAACACAATAAAAGGTGTTAGGCTCACTTTGACAGTGTCCAAACAAAAGCTCCAATCCAGAATTCCACTAAATGCAGAATTCAAATTAAGCATTCAAATCTTGAAGAGAGACTAGCTATTCAGAAGCAAAAATAAACAGAACCACAGATATTCATTTCTCAACAGAGTTGCGAATGTTTATCAATTATCAATAAGTATGAATCTCTATAGGTCTCAATAGGTCTCAGTAAGATAGCAGAATGTTTGTCCATTCTCAATGAGCATGAACCTTTTTCTTCATTCGGGTTTCGATGTGCTCTGTGCATTTTCCTTCTTTTCCCTCTCTTCATTTTCCTAGCTTCGAATTTTTGTCTGAACTTTTTTCCTCATTCCGATTGATGTGCTCTGTACATTTTCCTAGCTTCAAAGTTTTGTCTCAACTTTTTTCCTCATTTGAATTTCAATGTGCATTTTTGCACTGTGAATTAAGATAATGAGCAGAAGAACAGAACACAGAAGAGAGGGCACTTGGTAAGTATTTTAAATTTTTAATACCCTTAGTTTTTTCACTGATCATTGTAATTTTTTTATGGATCTATTTAATTGCAGTAATTGCTTATTATTATAACTTCAATTTAGTTTAATGTGTTAGAGGTAATGGAAAATAATAAAATTTGATTTTTTGTTGTGATCTGTTTATGTTTTACAGATAATACATGCTAGGGTTTTGTTTCAGTTTAATAAAGTTCTTTGTTTATAGTTTTAGAGTAGTTTGTTGTACATTGGATTGAAATCATATCACCTTAAATTAAGGCAATTTTTTCCGGATCTATTTAACTGCAGTAATTGCTTATTATTATGACTTCAATTTATTTTAATGTGTTACAGGTAATGGAAAATTTGAATTTTTGTTGCGATCTAGGGTTTTGTTTCAGTTTAATAAAGTTCTTTGTTTATAGTTTTAGAGTAGTTATCAGAAATGTACTTGTTGTACATTGGATTGTAATCATATCACCTTAAATTAAGACACTTTTGATTCATATTTCACTTTCCTGGGGAAGGACACAACCCATTTAACTGAATTTACATCTCAAAGGCCCATGCAAATTGCACATGAAACTGAAGCTTGTGGAACAAAGCAGACATTCAGATCATGTGTTTGTAACAGTTTGCAAATGGGGTTGCAAGCTAGGTGGGCTTAACCTTGGAGGAAACTCCATGGTTAAGCGCACTTGAGTTGGAGCAATACTGGGATGGGATGGGTGACCTCCCGAGAAGGCCTGATGCATTCAAAACATGTTTATAAGCTTATAACAGTTTACAAATGGAGTTGCAAGCTAAGTGGGCTTAACCTTGGAGGAAATTCCATGGTTAAGTGCGCTTGAGTTGGAGCAATACGAGAAGGTGTGAGCATCACTTAGATGCAATGAGTGCTAAGTGTTCCATTCATTCTCATGAGAGATGGGATCTTGAGTGCTAAGCATTCCATTCATTCTCATGAGAGATTGTGTTCTTGTTAACCACTGCTCGTGAAACATGGGTCAATGAGTTTGACTCAAAAACTACACAATTGAATCATCTTGCTGTGGAAAATATCTGTTTATTGTTTTTTAACCACTAAACTAATAGGGGTGTTCTTTTTTTACCCCTAAACTAATAGGGGTGTTCTGTATTTCCCTAAAATAAATAGTTAGATAAAATGTAAACTTCTCCTTGAAAAGCTTGTTTCTCACATTATTATAGTCTTGACTGTCTTCACTTTAAGCCCATCCGTATAAAATTTACCCTGCATTGTAGAGGATTAATGGGTTGCGTGTAAATTGGAAAAAAGTCCAATCAACTCAATTTTTTTCATCTTGTTGAATACAGTTCCTGTTTAAATTATCTATTTATTGCATGATTCATCCTTCATCTCTGCAAGGCAGCAATTTCTGCGTTTTAGTCTCTGTGAGCCTTGGCTATTTGGACATATAATCTAATCCAGTCCATCATGATAATTATGAGTAGAACTATATTTGCAATTGCATTTCTATTTATATTCCCTCTATGTGGAAGGAGGCATCAGCAGCAACATATCCTTCACAGTATAGTAATGTAAAATTCAATGAGGGTTTCAACAATCTTTGCGATCCTGAGCATGAAACAGTGTCACAGCTAATTTCGGATAGCTATCTGGTTTGACAGGCAGGTAGGAGAGACGGGATCCTTATGCTTGCGTTCAATCCTTTTCACATTCTGCAACAGTTTATTGATATTGCAAAAAAAAAATGTAATCTTTGAATGAATGCAAGAAGTTCGTTGAAGTCATTAAACTTTCAAGGCATACAAGTCAAGCTACTTTAGTTTAGCCGTGAAACTGCAGCCTGGCTACACTGCGGGAGTTAACACTGCATTCTATGTAATATTTTCTGTATTACCTCAGTTTTCCACCTTTTTCCTTTAGTTCTTTAGAGTCAATGATATTTATGTCAATGTTTTATTCATCTAAGTGATGCTCCCCATTTCTCCAATTAGAGTTGCAAACATGCTTCGCAATTTCTCCACTACATTGCAATCAATTATATTCTTTTTGGATAATTCCTCCCAACATCATGTATCTTAAAACTTTTTTTTTATGGTGGCAACATCTAAACAATCCGATTTCATCCTCCCAAATAAGAGCCTCAAAAGCTAAACAATATGATTTTGTATTTCTAGGAGGATTCTGCTAATGAGTTTGAAGTTAGAAAAAGGAATTGGATGAGAATGATTTTGGAACAGGTTGAAAGCTTTGAAATGCAATGGTACACTGAGGGTGTAGCGGATGATGCTTCCAACTTTGTGTATCCTATTTTCACCTCCACCATCCAAATGCAACCCCTTCCACCTATGAACTAGGTTATGCAACTACTTCCACCTATCAACTAGGTTGAAAAGGTTGTAGAAATCAAAGAGAAAGTGGAATTTGTTTTACTAAGGGCAAAGAGATGGATAAAGTCCAAGCTTTCAAATGCAATGGTACACTGAGGGTGTAGCGGATGATGCTTCCAACTTTGTGTATCCTATTTTCACCTCCACCATCCAAATGCAACCCCTTCCACCTATCAACTAGGTTATGCAACTACTTCCACCTATCAACTTTGTTGAAAAGGTTGTAGAAATCAAAGAGAAAGCGGAATTTGTTTTACTAAGGGCAAAGAGATGGATAAAGTCCAAAACCTCTTAAAATACTGCCACCAAACCTCCTTCAAAAGATAATACATCTGAAAGACAAAAGCCAGCTGCCTCTTCTTCTAGCCCACCATCACAATTACATACCCTGTAAGGTCTATATCAACTACAGCTAGGGGGGTGAGGATGATTAAGACCCCAAAACAAAGGTTCAATTGCAGGGATCATGTGAAGCAGGAAGCCAAGAGCCAAAAAAGAAGTCAGAGGTACAGAAACTCCCCCTTAAAAAGATGGGAGCAGTTCCAAACTTTTCATCAAAGAACAACAACCACAAGTGATACTTAAAACTCAAACACTGTCATCTCCTTCTCCTTAAGCTTAAAGTAGGTTGTTACAAAGAAGAGAAAATGTGCTTAAATGAAGGTTCACACAACTTCCAAGTTAATGGTTGATTCTTCAAGAAATCAATTTGTTGAAGTTGTTAAACCTGCAATGGATAGAAACGAAGAGGATGCTATGGAGGCAAATTTCAATATCATCGAAGTAGACTTGAGTCCATCTACACATGAGGGTCACATCCATAATGCTCAAGCATTAGTTGCTAAGTTGAATTAGAGAGCAAAGAAAGAAGCAAGAGAACACTTGGGAAATAGGTAAAAGCTTTACCTTATATATCAAGTCTATTATTTATACCTACACTTAACCACTAGATTCTTTGCCTTCAACTTCATCAAATGCATCTCCCAATGGAAAAGATTGGTAAATATTAAGGTTGCATGGAGACGGGGGTACTTGGAGACTCCAGAGAGTGGTACCGGTACCAATACAGTTGTCTTTTTCAAAATAGGAGATGGCTATTTTTTCAAAATAGGAGACGGGGGTGATGCCATTTTTTTATATAAATTAATAATCTATAGAAAATCTGAAGATATAGAGTGGACTGTAACTATAATTTAATAATACTTGGAGACTATAACACCAAAATCCCCCAACCAACCCTCAAATCTCTACTCATTTCCACTGTTACAGTTGATCCTAAATTCTAAGCCCTCAAAATGGCATCCAAAATAGGTAAAAGCTTTACCTTATATATCAAGTCTATTATTTATACCTAGACAAAACCATTAGATCCTTTGCCTTCAACTTCATCAAATGCATCTCCAAATGGTATAAGCTCGGGTATTATTGAAAAGATTGGTAAATATCAAGGTTGCATGGAGACGGGTACTTGGAGATTCCGGAGAGCGGTACCAGTACCAATACAGTTGTCTTTTTCAAAATAGGAGATAGCTATTTTTTCAAAATAGGAGACGGGGTGATGCCATTTTTTAATATAAATTAATAATCTATAGAAAATCTGAAAATATAGTCGACTGTAACTATAATTTATTAATACTTGAAGACTATAACACTAAAATCCCCCAACCAACCCTGAAATCCCAACTCATTTCCACTGTCAGTTGCTCCTAATTTCTTAATCCTCAAATCTCCACTCATATTTCCACTGTTACAGTTGATCCTAAATTCTAAGCCCTCAAAATGGCATCCAAAACCATTAGATCTTTCACCACTGAACCCTGCAAAGCCTCCACAGAAGTATCTGAGACGCGTCCCAGGGGGGTGAGGGATGTGTCTCCGTGCAACTATGGTAAATATCAAGTGTATGGAAGGGCAACCAGAGCTTGGGTGGAGAAACTGATCCTCAATGGTCTCATGTGCATTGAAGAGGCTAAAAAAGCTTTATGAGCAAGTTCAGAACAAGAAGACATTGACATTGAAACTCAAGCTACAAAGAAGGAAGACAGTGTCTTCATGCAGATAATCAAAGATGTCCAAGAAATGATGAAACCAAATATGAATATTTTAATTGTTGAGTAGCTATTCAGTAAACCTGATGAAAATGATTCTTCTAAGTGGTTTAAAAGTAGTGAATGAAAGCTGATGGTTTTGAGGCAATCTCTAGCTAAATTTAAGAGAGTCTAAACTCTACGATTCTATTATGGTTGATATTAAAATCAACTGTATAGTTTTTGAGGCTGATATTTTGAAGGACGATCAAACCAAATTGTAAGATGTTGCCACTGTAAAGAAAGCGTTCAATGGCATGTTGTAAAGGATATTATCTATGAAGTCTGGTTCGCCTGCCTGGGACCCTGGTTTGGACAGGTTCTTTGTTCAGGTCCAGTTCGCCTGTGGGTTTGAAACCAGGCAGGCTGGTTCGTCCAGGAGTCTAAACTCTACGATTCTATTATGGTTGATATTAAAATCAACTGTATAGTTTTTGAGGCTGATATTTTGAAGGACGATCAAACCAAATTGTAAGATGTTGCCACTGTAAAGAAAGCGTTCAATGGCATGTTGTAAAGGATATTATCTATGAAGTCTGGTTCGCCTGCCTGGGACCCTGGTTTGGACAGGTTCTTTGTTCAGGTCCAGTTCGCCTGTGGGTTTGAAACCAGGCAGGCTGGTTCGTCCAGGCTGAACCCAGGTCGAACCAGGGCAGACCCAAGCAGACCAAGTGCGAACCAGGTATAGTTCCACTAAGAAACACAAGAAACAATTATTACAGAATTTTAATAAGATTGTTTGCAAAACAAAATTTGCTGAAGTTTAGATATTTATTACATCAAATTAAACTGGCCCTCAAGATTTCTTCCACTGAAATTTTTATATCCAATTGCTGATAATGAGCCCTGTCCAATTAATTGCAAGCTCTCTATAGTGATAAAGTATATTGATAAGTACGAGATATTTTCCACAGCAAGTCAAATTGTGATATTGCTATCAGGATTCAACTGTGAAGTTTTTGAGTCAAACTCATTGACCCATGGCGAACCATGGGCATTGCCCTGTCCAATTAATTGCAAGCTCTCTATAGTAATAAAGTATATTGATAAGTAGGAGATATTTTCCACAGCAAGTCAAATTGTGATATTGCTATCAGGATTCAACTGTGTAGTTTTTGAATCAAACTCATTGGCCCATGGCGAACCATGGGCCAATGAGTTTGATTCAAAAACTACACAGTTGAATCCTGATAGCAATATCAGGATAAATTATATTTTAAACATTAAACAGTATCTTCAATAGATGAAAGGGAGTTGCAAGCTAGTTTTTTAACATTTTTCAAGTAGGATGTTAATCACAAACAAACAAGCTATTTGTACAGTGGAAAAGTAATAAGCATTTGAGGACTTGGAAAGCAAGAATGTTATTGGTGCAGCTGATCCCATTGGCATTGGCACTGTTTGTGAATCAATTAATGCCTTAAATGAAGAAGAAGAAGAAGAAGATGAAGATTTAGATAATCCATTACATGATTGGAATTTAGTATGAAGTTCCAATTGTTGAAAGTCAAAACAATGATACTTGAACTCAATATTAATATTTTAATATTTTGATGTTGATAAGATGCTATGATTACAAGTTTATGGTGTTTTTGTTGTTTTTATGATACTATGTGACATTCTAATCTTAATTCATGCTTCTAGGCTGCATACATATGTGTGTGTATATATA
>MU227433.1:1309657-1325960 GCA_018584345.1 Thuja plicata | reverse complement strand
AACCGTTTTTGGTTCAAATGATCTTGAACTTGCAGCAGTTGGAGATGATGAGAATGCGGATTTTCTTGAGAATCCTTATGATTCTAAATCTGATTAGTGAATCTTGAGTCTTGACTCTTGATTGATGGACATTGAATCATGAACTAAGTCTTGATTTTGTAGTTCAAAATGCACTGGAATCTTGAACATGAGTAATTAGTTATTGAACTTATTTCAATTTGAATATTTGTGTCTGTAAAGTTTTAAGTTGAACTATCAAATATGAAATATCTTGAATCCTTATCAATGGTGAACACTGAAGTATCATACTATCAAATGATTTATTTTTGTATATTTATTGCATTTCTTTGCCTATATAATATATACTATATAGTATATATATAATTTTATATATATATATATAAACACATCCGCATCCCCAAAAAAAAATTTCACACATCCACACACCCGATTCTTGCATCCGCACCCGAATCAGCAACTTAGTTATTTTACAGTCTATGCGAGGGATAAAACAATTCAAAAAAACAGGATTTACTATTACTACATTAATTTTTTCAGTCAAATGCAATTATTTTCAGTACTAAACTAATTTCATAAATTGAAGAAACTAATTTTTCAACAAATTGAAAATGAAATATAGCCCATCAAGAGATACTTTACATTAATTTCCTATTGTATTTATCACAATATAGGCCAATGCTACAGGGATTGTAGCATGAAAAGGAAGGTGACTTGTCAATGGGTAAGCAGCCGGAACAAGAAACTGGGGCTGCCTAAACTTATCAAGGCATATAATATAAATTTTGAATAAATTTTAGATGCTAACGTCCACTAGTTATAAGAAATATAACTTAATCAGAAATTAAAGTGTTTTAACTCATTCTGAAATCAAGTGCATAAAGAGAATGCAATCCTCACGACAGTTATGAGATGTATTAAGAATATGAATTATGATAGACTCATGGCATGAGTAATGAGTGAAAAAGGATGAAGTTGTTATAGACACTGACAAGCTTCATAACCTAAGCAAGGATTCATAAATATCCTTACCTATCACGCACGTGTGTTGTGCCAACCACGCTCTTTCAGAGTTCCTGATCTTCATAGCAGCACCATAACACTAACAACACCAAAATTTGTTGAAAGTGTGACCTGTCAATTTTGGGTTCTGTGGAAAACAAGCCCGATTTTTAAATAAAATTTATACACATTTAATTTTAAAATTCTGGGAAAATAATTTACCCAGAATTGAAATTAAAAAAACACTGATGAGACAAAAAAAGAAATACCATCTCTGGCACGTGCATTATTTGAAAATGCCCTTAAAAGTGACACTTCAAAATGCAAAATTTATTCACCGACCACTATTAAAAGCAATGGAGGGTTCGCAGCCATTATATTATAATAAAAGGGTTTGAACTTTATATTAAAAATAGCAGTCAATAGTGTATGTAGCCTGGTGTGTTCCTTGTATTTATGGATATCACAAGAAATAAACTCCCCGGCATTGGTATAAGAAAGGATTAAATTTTGTCTTAATTTTTGGGGAAAATAGTTTTTCCAAAATTGAAATAAAAATACACTGGTGAGACAAAAGTAAAATGAACATTCCTAGCACACGCATTATAATTCATAAACAAAATCCACAGAGTGGACCTGTTTGAAAATACCCTAGAAGGTGACATTTACTTTAAAATTTAAAACACAAAGTTTCTCCAATGCCACTGTTGAGAGAAATGGAGGATTAACAACCATTATATTATAAAGAAGTGTTTGCATTAATAATAACAGGCTAAAGTTTAAGTCAGCATCCTGCAAATATGCAGTCTATCAAATTCCTTGTATTTATGTCCATGAGAACATAACCCTCCACCAGTGGGTTGTAAGAAAGTATTTTTCGCAGTATGAAAGGGCTTTCCAATAAAGATTTGAAGATCAGTCTCCAGGGGGGCCATCTAAGCAAGAAATATTGTGTAAATGTAGACTAATGTTCAAGGCTGTGTATATAAAAAACTGTCCTCTATCCAGTCGATTTTTTATAATATGCTTGTGAATAAATGAATGGTTAGTGGCTGAAAACAAATTCCTAATGCCATATATTTTCTTGTTTACTAGAATAATAATACTGAATAGTTCTTTGGTAAATAAAATTAAAAGGACTATCAATAGCTGGCTAGGAAGACAATTATCCCTTAAGAACCAACTATCCAATATACAAAAACTTCTGTAGAATATAAACATATTTACATGCACACAAAAAAAATGGTGGAAAAATATAACCTAAGCTTCAATCTGCTCGGATCAAAGTAAAAATACTCTTTAAAAGGTAGTGTTACACCATATTCAACATCCCCTAAATAAAGAATGACTCCAAGAAATCTCCCCCAAAGAGATCCAAAGGCAAAGACACTATATTTCATTATATTTACAGCTCGAGAAATGAGCATAATCCATCATTATTTAAAATAATAGATGGTTCCCTATATAGTCTTTTATTTAATAATCCTTCAATTAGCCTTTATTCTAACAATCCTAGATAACTTATACCTACTCTTCCTAGTTCCTAACACCTATTGGGTGTGCTGATGACCAAAGATAACTTATATCACAAGTTAACCAATTGACCCATTACAAAAACAACTCATTTGGCCCATACAAAGAGACCTAAGTTCTATAAACTACAAGTTTGCTACTCCATAACCTTAAATACATCAAAATACCACTGTCCTAGGCATATAGCATTTCACCCCCCTTGTATACTATAATTCAACCACCTCAACATTATTCAACCCTGAAACTCAACAAGGTACCAAATCGACCCATTAAAAAGGCTACTCGCTGGGCTTGTACCAACAAGACCTAAGTTCTATCACCTATACAACCCAAATTAGCTAGTCCATAACCTCATATACATCACAATACCATGTCCCTAGGCATATAGCAAACTGCATCCTAACATTCAACTCACCTTAACATATTTTCACTCCCAAAGCACAAGAAGGTAACATACCTAGGAGTAAGACTTCCATAGATCTCTGTACACTGTTCCATGCTTGAAATACATTACTCAATGTATGATCTTCATTCTTTACAGGTAAAAATCCTCAATGATGCCATACTTTTTCTACACTTCTCTAATTCCGAATTGTCCTTAGTGATACCATGCTTGCCTTTCATCAAATTCCCAATTTTCAGCCTGATCTTAGTAGTTAGACGTTGAACACCATATCTCAAACCTGACCAAGACTCAATCTTGAATTATATATCTTGAATTATATACCCAGTATTTCCAATAATAGTTCCAACTTCCAATCGTATGAAGTGAAAGAATAAAATGTGGTGCCAAAGCATTAGCAATGTTAGCCTAAAGGATAAAAATGATGAAATCGTTATATATTCTAGTAGCGTGTATAACTTAAAGGCAGCATTGTATTTATAAATACACCACATTGAACATCAAATCTCAAACCTGACTGAGACTCTATCCTGAATTAGAAACCCAGTATTTTCAATGATAGTTTCAATCATATGTAAGTGAAAGAACAATGTTAGCGTAAAAATGATGAAAGCATTATATATCTAGTAGTGTGTACTGTGTAGAACTACAAAGCAGCATTGTATTTATTATTTTATATATACACTAAACAGTTGCATTAGATACCTAATAGTGACATGTGTATAGAACTATTAGCAATGTTAGCGTAAAAATGATGAAAGCATTATATATCTAGTAGCGTGTAAAACTACAAAGCAGCATTGTATTTATATATACGCTAGACAGTTGCACTAGAGACCTAATAGTGATGTGTGTATAGAACTAACTATCAAGAGACTCGATGGTCTTAAAAAAGGGTTTGTTAGAAAGAATTTGTATCCATGATGACTAGATTATAAGCTTTAACAAAATGTGTGAGTGCAATTGTAATGGTATAGATTTATGCAAACACAGACACAAGAATTCAAACATCTAAAAGCTATGTTGATATATTCCCGGTTCCACAAGTATTTGTGTTCATTGATGTTAAATTTCTTAATTTAAAGCCACATGGGATAAATAATTAGTGAAAGAATTGATTTGAATAATGACAAAGTTCACAGCCTAGAAATAGACTTAAGAATATCCTCACCTGCAACTTTGCAATTTCTACAAACCAAAGAAACAAAAACTACCGAAAAATCGTGACTACTTGTGGATAGTTACCAGTGCTGGTTTTTTCCCTAATAAATCTTAGATTTTTAACAATTCATAGTCAACAATTTTTGACCAGTTTTTCCACATTTAACTGCATTTAAACCATAAAAAATTGGGTTTAATCGTGAGAAAACACGTTTAAATCATTTACATGAACAATCAAGTGCATTTGATGCAACCCGCGATTTTTTTGCTTTCGATAGGGTTTTTATACATGTTTATTCAGTCAACGAGACCACTCTCCTTTTCAAAGCAACAAAAGTATATAACAAAGTGGCTAGGGCAACATTTGAACTGCATATTTCAACTGTTCTTAACTTCTGAAGATGACTACAAGGAACATAACTCTGGCAACTTATTTTAGCTAAACTTGGCTCCTCCATCTACCGATTCCACACAAGGTTTCGACTTTGAATAATGCATTCAATTTTACCAAAAGAATCTGCCTTAATTAAATCTTCTGCTATGACTAGGATATGCATTTTGTCTGTTACATAGAAAGTGGCTTGGTTGATATACTAAGCTACATTTATATAGTAGTTGCTGAATTTGTTATATACATTTATATATATGTCCAATATAAAGCTTAGTATGAGAAAATAGCATCATGAGGCTGTTGTGTACTAATATTACTATTCATTAGACTATCTGTATTGACTACTTTAACCAGTTCTGTCTTGCAACCCATATCAATTACCCTGGCAAAAACTAGGTCCTGTTCTTGGCAGCAGCACCATAACCCTAATAGCAACAAAACAAAGAAAATCTTGAAATTGTGGCCCTTTCTCTGTTTCAAAAAAGGAGATGAAATAAGAATCATACACAAATTTAGTATTTTTCAGCGGTGAAGGAAACACCTCAAAATTGAAATAAAAAACAAACCCTGATGAGAAAAAAAAAGAAAAATACACTAGATGTCTCTGTCACATGCATCATGCTCAAAAATATAAATTCCTGAAGGAAATATCTCCAAATTGAAATAATAAAAAATAAACCCTGATGAGAAAAAAAACAAAAAAGAACACATAATGTCTTTGCCACATGCATTATACTCCAAAAAAAAAAAAAAAATCCTGAAGAGTAGACAGACCTCTTTAAAGATAGCATGGAAAGCGACATTCACGCACGACTCAACGGGTAGAAGCAATGGAGGTTCAACAGCCATTGTGTTATTACAAAAGGATTTGCTTAAAAATAGTGCGCATTGAAACGGAATAGACAGTGAAATACGAATCTCCCTCACACTTTTTTTTGCTTGATCTCCTTGTCATACCCAGCCATACCAATCTCGTCCAAAGCGAAGAAATTGGAAAGAGCAATGCAATTAGTATAATGGTAAAATTAGTAATGGTAAAGTACTGACAGGCTACTTCAACTCGCATGCTGAACAACGAAAAGCCGAGGGTAAAATTCATTAAATGTGCAAGCTCTAGCTGTCACGCTCTTCATCGATTTTAATGATGATCATCGGTATTGTTCAATAATAAGCTAATGTGGCCGTTGGGGACAGGGGATGGTAGTACTGGTACTCGTTCAGGGGAAATGGGCAGCAGCTTAAACTAGGGCGCATGAGACAGCTATGATGACATGCACATTAAATGAAGGAGCAAACGTACCATATTTACAGAGACATGTGGCAAGAAGTAATGTCTTCTTTTTTAATTAATCAAAGGCTTACCCTTTATAACGTCTCCTAACTTCAACTAGCAATTGCACCTTAAACATTATGCATTTCTTTAGATTGTTATGCATATTTAAGAAGGCATTAGCATCGTTCATTTGCATTATAATTCAGTGCATACATTAGAATTTATTTGTAAGTCAACGCTTAGAATGTGCTGGAGATTCTTGCATGTGTCCTTCTTTTTTCCTAAGAATTTTATATTTTGTGTAGGTAGGAGAACAAATAATTAATCTACTCAAGTCCGACCAATGATACATTTCTTCTTTTCTATTCCCATACCATGTGTGCATCATCCACAATGTCAGTAGTGAATTGTAATAAAAAATTGCCTATGCTTATGAGAAACAAAGTTGAACTATTTTAATTTTCACACTTCTTAGCCAACACCAAAATGAAAAAGATATCACTCACTCTCATTTATCACACTTCTTACCCAACATTATAATGAAAGAGATATCACCATACATTTTGTTTCCCCTCTCTAATAACGATTATGATATGTATAATAATTCAAATTTAATTTATGTACTAATTATCTCTAATTGATAAGAAGAAAAGATAAATAACATTTTTTATAAATATTTGAAATTAGAAAAGTAAATAAAGAGTATAGAATTTTTAATTAAATTTTATGTGGCTAAAATTAATAGATAAAATTGAATGTATCAAATGTATTATTATTTCTAACTAAAAATAGTAAAAATAATATATCTAATATATCAAATGTACTAAATAACTTATATTAACATTTTTTATTACAAAATATAAAAAAATAAAATAAAAATTATAAACACTTTAATATTTTATAAACAAAATAGAAAATGCAATAAAATTTTCTATTTTTTTAATTTTATTTACATTTTCACAATAAAAAATATATAATAAAATAATTTCAATAACCTTCACTAATTTGAAAAATATAAAAAGTATATGTATATTTGTACTCACACTACCTACCACGGGGAAAGGAGAGGTGAAAATGGCGGGAAAATATACGGTCAATAACATTTCGGTCGTCACTCATGTTCTATACATCTCAAATGTAGGCAATCTACATTTATTTGAATTTCTCATTCTCAACTACCTATACAGAGGGTGTCTGTGCCAAACATTGTTACCACTACCAGCAATGCTATGTCCATAACAACTCTTCGCCAGACATAAGACTCCCTGAAATCTCTCCTCCTGTTTGAATGAACAGCTTCCATGGAGAAAACTACATGCGCTCCAAAATGAATTATAGCTTTCGGGTAAGGAGAAGAAATATCATTATCCTTCATGAACAGAGCTAATTAGTAAGTAGAATATGGTGATGTTGTGCACTAATTGAATTAGGATTCCCCTTATGGATGCCCATGAATTTGAAAGTCTCCATAAAATAGTGTCTTAGTGTCGATGCCACTGCTTTGTCAGTCGACAAGTGGTTGGAACCACGACTCAGTCGTATATTGGGTCACTATTTCATCGTCATGAATGGAGTAGGTACAAATGTTGACTGATGGATGCTTTAACCTATCTTTTTTAATGTCCTCGGAAAGGCTAAAAGTTGAGAATCGATCCACACTTCAAATCATTTCAATGGTAGTCATTCTCCCTGCACAATTTTCCACGGTTGGATGCAAATTTTAGCTCCTCACTCTTAAATAAGGAAACACCTTCGGCGTAATTACAAATGTGTACCTTCTATAAGGAACTTGTGGCTAAACAATCAACTAAAATATAAGTTAGGGGAGGGGAGCTAGAAGGTGCACACCCTAATTTTGGGGGTCCATGTGGCCCAAACCTTATTTTGTTATTTCTTTCATCTAGTTGGCAACCCCAAATCAAAATGTATGGCGTTAAGTCATTTGTCTGTCATGTCAACAAGCTGATTTATGCCAACATGTCCAAAATTACCCCTTTCAGTGCGTCGACCAGGACGTACACAGACCCACCACCAGATCAAGTTAGCCTTTCCATCAGTACTGGACATGTTGGCTTCATCATTACTGGTAACATGGCCACCAGAGCCACTTGTACACACTGCCTAATCTTGTCGTTGGCTCCTCACACTCGAACATCCCACCACATTTAATACGTGTCACCTCTCCTTAATTCTTCCACCATGGTTACATTAAACAATGCACAAACCATTTACTACGTCTGCCTCCTTGCCAATTACGCCCATATTTTATTCCTTTTTATCTCGCCTTTTTTTTAGAGTTCTATCTATTTGGGACTGTAACGTAAGTAGAACACCTTGCAACTTCGCCATGCAATTGTTACTTGCTATGTCCGTTGTCATTATCTTTCTGATTTCACAAGTTAAAATATAATCTTTCTTTCCCATTTATCAGTTTCATCTAGTTTTTCGGTTGCATGGAGCTATATGAATGTGTTCCTTTCGTATTTCACGGTTTCATTTGCATTTAATGTTAGAAGCAAGCCATTCTTTCGCATTCGTAACTTCCTTTGCAGGTGAGGTGACAACATTTGTGGAGTGTGAACATGGGGACTACAAAGGGGGCTTCAAACGGACGTTATTTGATCCAGGTGAGGATTAATTCCTCACTAAGGCCACCCATTAACAAGAAGTGACTGTAAAATTTGGGTTTAGGCTTTTGTTTCGTGTTAGTTTAAGACATCTTGACAACACACATCAAGCACAATCATCCAACATCCTAAGACCCACTACCAATCATTTGGTTGTTGTACAATAACTGGGACAATTGCCAACATTATTTATGATGGAGAAATATAAATCTGATCTTGATACTATTTTTTCTTGACATGTAAACTTTTATAAAGTAAGATGCATCCAAACATGTTCTACGTGAGAAGTGAAAATACACTACCACAATGAGACACATGTAATGAAGAGATATGTTTGTTTTTAGCTACAAGGAATATATTTAATCTATGTCATACTATTGACAGTCATATGGTTCATAGTAAAGAAGCCAGCCCCATACTATTCAACAAAGATTAAATATGTTAAAATGTAATGTCACCTATTTCAATTGGACTTGTGTATCCAAATGCATAAATTAAATACATTAGGGTTATTGTAATCAAATCCTTAACACATAATTTGCAGACCCGCAATTTCCATACCCTTAACAGAATACCAACCCGGACAAGGGTTATTGAAATCAAATCCTTAACACACAATTTGCAGACCCATAAGGGTTTTAATAATACAAACTCAAGCACATAACATACACTTTAGAAAATACATCTTTTTCATAGACCTAAAACTGAAATATGTTAGAATTCAATGGTACATTTTCAATAGGACTTGTGTATCCAAACACACATAAAATACATAAGGGTTATTGTACAATCAAATCCTTAACACACATTTTGAAGACCCGCAATTTTCATACCCTTAACAAAATACCACCCCGAACTAGGGTTATTGTAATGATATCCCTAACACAATTTGCAGACCCACAAGGGTTTTAATAATACAAACTCAACCACATAACAAACACTTTACAAAATACATCTTTTTCACAAACCCAAAACCAAAATAAGTTAAAATTCAATGGTAGTTTTTTCAATTCGACCAGTGTATCCAAACATAGAAAGAAAATACATTAGGGTTATTGTAATAAAATTGTTAACACACAATTTGCAGACCCACAATTCGCATACCCTTAACAGAATACCAACCCGGACTAGGGTTTTTGTAATCAAATCCATAACACAAAATTTGCAGACCCATAAGGGTTTTGATAATACAAAGGCAAGCATAGAAGAGACGCTTTAGAAAATACAGGTTTTTTTAGAATAAAACACATCTTTTTCACAGACCCAAAACTGAAATATAACTTTAAAAATTGTTATTTACATAATACACAAACTGGGTTTTTTAAAATCCAAAATAGTTATATTCAACTATTATTTACCTATTAAATTTAACTTGGGTTTACAAAATCAAATAAACTTATTAATAGAAGCAAGAACCCGACTAGGGTTTTGTTGAAACAAAATTTTAAAAACCTTTTATGTTCGAAGAAACTGAAAGAAACCATTAGCAGAAGCAACACCAAATTAGCACTCCTCCAAAAACTATCATTTGTAACTTTCATTGTTTACATAACACGAAATAACCAGTAACCCAAAACCCCCTTTACAGAAGCATTTTATCAAAATTCCATACACGAAACTTGCAAAATGGGCAACCCATATTTGAATGTGACAGACAAGCAGAGGAGTATGTTTCCCTTTTGGATATTAAAGTGTTTATAAACACTGTAGAATGCATTCATAAACATAAAGACCCAATACAAAATCTGTGGACAAACAAAAACACAATTCAAAAAAAGACAAGCTCTTGCTAGAGATGCTTCTTGTCTGAAAATTAATATGCATCAGATAATGTACTTAGTGCTTTTGTGTGCTCGTATGCACTCAAGTATGATTTTTCAAGCTTTGTATGCATTATTGTGGTTTCAGTTTGTGAATAAGAGAGATATGAGACTGCATAGAGAGATATGATGTTGCATGGAGAAGAGATGTCATTCCTGAATATGGTGTTATTATGTCAGAAGAGATTTTGTTTTGCACTGATTGTTTCTATGACTATAGGATCGATTAAAAGTTTTTAGTTGTTTACAAGATTTAGACATCCTTAAATCAAGAAAGTCTTTATTGAAAGTATAGCATTCCCACCACCTTTTGAAATTGAATATTACACCTTGGCACAACCTTAAAATTAGGATAACTAACTCTTGCACTATGAGTAATTGAGGTGGCAAAACGATGAGTGTATGACCTAAATTTTGATTTGGGGTTTCCAACTAGGATGTCCACCAGGAAAAAATAAATTAAGGTTTGGGGGTCCACATGGCAACCCACATGGACCCCGGATGTTAGGGTGCACACCTTCTAGAATTGATCATCTTTGCATTTTCAGTCCTCTATGGACTCAATTTTGCACCGCCTTGTTCAAGAATGATCCCTTTGTTTTGCCATTTTTTGTGGTAATTGTTGCATGTTAAGTGTTGCTAAAAATGGATTATTTCTTACTACTATTTGTTTATTAAAGGTTGACATTATAAAGTATACAAATTATAATCAAAGGTTGTGTTTTAATAGGCATATGAAGAATGTTGTTCACTCATTATCAATGCATGCTAAGAATTAATATTGTTTTATGAACTGATATTGTGTCATATACCTTGACACATACTTAAAATTAGGATAACTAACCCTAGCACAATTCTTCCATAACCATAAAATTAGGCCTTAAGTAATGGTGATTCAAATTTCTAACTCATAATTTTTCCTTCTAGGTTGATGTAATCTTATAAACATTTGATTTAGGATTGCAATGTGAATGGACTTTGTATAATTGAAGTCCTATAACACAACCACCCCACGGTTGTCTGCTCTTGACATCTGCAACACTAAATGATTCACCCCATGAATGCTTCTACTATTTTGTCTAAGTGTAGCGGAGAAGAATCCAATGTCATAAACGGGTTTGGTAAGAGTATGTCATTTTCCTTCCTCTTCTAGCATTTTGGTATTTTAATTCCTTACTCTTACCATACTTGTTTTTGAATTAGGATCTTCCCAACTACATCAGAGGTATCCACTCTTAGCACAATTATTTTACTTCAATAGTAACACACCCTTTAAATACCAGTATTGAAGGCATTGAAAGCACCTTGTAAATATGGATGTCGTAAAACCTTTTGAGAATAGAAAGGCATGTAAGCCACAACTTTTTGTATAGTTGTTTGGATTTTGGAGCTCTTAGGTCATATTAATTAAGATGAATCAACATAAATGAAGTTTTTATGAACAAAATTGAAGATATGGAAGTAGTGCCTTACAATTCTTTCTATTTTCTATGTATTTTACAACACCCTTAATTATAAGGTAGCTTTCAATGTTTTTGTTGGACTGCAATGCACATTTGATTTAGGATTGCAATGCCCTTTGTATTCTTGTGCATACTTTTATATTTTATTTAATTATGCTTAGGCCTATGAATGTTGTGTGTGGGTTTCAAATTATTTCATAATTGTATAGGATTGTTTCAAGTTGTCAACTTCAATTTGACATAGTCTGCATGTATTATGCACATCAATACAAATATGTTATATGCAAAGTAACTATCATTTTAACTATCAATAGTTAGTTTCCAATTTCATTATAGGAGATGTCATTAACTATCATACGTGTAATGTGATTAGTGGGCCATGATGTCAACTAAATCTACATGACCATACATGTTTTCATTTCAATTCATTTCACTTTACCATTCAATTATATTTGATAAACCTCTACGAGGACACATTTTTGTTTGAAACCTTTATAGTCATGAACTATGTTGCATTGTTACATTCATATTGAATGTACTATGCAGCATATTTCATGAGTATTAAGGTCTTCAATTGGTATAGTGTCCTATTTGAATGGACCCTGCATGGCTAAGTTGCAGGGTGTTCTTCCACTTACGTTTTGGTCCCAAACAAATAGAACTCTCTTGAAAAGGCGAGATAGAAAGGGATGAAATATGGCACAAGCCGCGAGGAGGCATGTGTAGTAAATGCTTTGTGCATCATTTAATGTAACCAGAGTGGTGTAATGAAGGAGAGGTGACATATATTAAACGTGGCAGGGCGTTCGAGTGTAAGGTGTCCGTGGTAAGATAAGGCAATGCATACAAGTTGATTTGGTGGCCTTGTGGTCATTGGACACGTATCCACCTTGTCCAATACAAACATAAAGGATAACATGACCCGATGGTGGGCCCGTGCATGTCCCAGTGGATGCACCAAAAGGTGTCATTTTTTACACATTGGCAGAAATTGGCTCGTTGACGTGATAGACCGATGACTCAGTGGCATAAATTTTGATTTTGGGTTGCCAAATCAATGAGCATCCAGGCCTATGTAGTGCTACTCGGGAAGATAGGGAAGATACTAGTCTTATTGCATCTTCAAGACATCTTGATGATGCAAGAACAATTAGGTATTCAAAATTGAAAATACAGTTCTTCTTCAATTATGAATATTAGACTTCTTGCACTAGTAAGACATCTTGATGATGCAAGAACAATCAAGTATTCAAAATTTAAAACACTTTTCTTGCATCATCAAGACATGTTGTTGATGCAAGAGTACTAAAATTGACAATGGAAAACACATTCCTTTTACAATTACGAATAGCAGACTTCTTGCATCAGTAAGACATCTTCATCATGCAAATATACTCAAGTATTCAGAATTGAAAACACAATCCTTTTACAATTATGTAATACCCTCTCGGATGACTATACTATTATTTTTGAGTTGGACATTTTGACATAAACTATATGATTTCAGTTGTTTACATTTTGGTAGATCTAGATGATATTATGCTCAGTTAGATGTTTTGATATATATGTGTTCATGATTAATGTCTTTATGAAAAAGAACTATTATATGCGATAAATGGAATTCTAACATTTTTCCACTTATAATGTGCTATTTTGACTAACGTGCTTTCAAGAATCTTTTATGATGCTTTACTTTTGGCATATATGTCAGATGTGTTTTCATGACTAGGAATGAAGTCGTAGTTACTCACTTAGCTGAGGTCCACATGATGTATCGGTCCTGGTCATCTGTCTGCAATGTCTTATATATGTATATATATGTTTCTATGCACATGTATCTCTCCTTGGTGATGCAGGATTACAAGTACTGAGCATCATCTCCACCTGGCTCCACAGGTTTGAGCATGCTCTCTAAATCCTTGATCATTGTTGTGACGAAGATAACACCTGGTTCCACAAGACTAAGCCTTACCTTGATCCCTATTCCCAGGTTGGCTCCTTTTGGGAATTGTCTTTTATTATGGATTGTTGTTTGTTTATTGATGCTTGACATTTGGGTCAATTGTGGATATTTGTCATTGTCCCTAGAGCTAGGTGAATATTAATTGTGGTTGAATTGTGGTTAATAATTATTGGATGGTATGATGGAGTTATATATGCGTGGTATTATACCTTTTCTAATGTATTTAAATAATGCGTGATTTTAATAATAGGTGCTTGGTTATATATACACATAGGCATATGGGTGCACACATATGCATATGTCTATATAAATATATTTATGTAATTCTATAAATATGCCTATATTAATGTTTTAATAATTGGATGTGTGTATGTAATTATTCATTATGTGTCTTTCTTGTTTTTAGAAAAGAAATCAATTGTCATATGAAAATTACATTATTCTATTAATAAGGAAAGTATTAATCAAAGTAAAAAGTTGGAATAAATAATAAAGAGTTACCTTAAGCATGAAATAAAACATAGAGTAGCTAAGGAGGTAATTTAACTAAAGTGTTCTCAGGAAACTACCTATGCATTAAATTTATCTAAAGGACTATTATGTTCAAAACTATTAACCAATAAATAGTTACGGATGGTTGCATCGGTTGAAATTCCCGAGCAACCAATCCTGCAATGTATTTATATTAAGGGAATATAGTAAGTAGGAGTTAGGAGAAGGACGGAGGAAATTATACTCAGAGAACTTTATACATATCTGGAAACTATTAGTAGGATAGAGGGAAACATTGGGAGACCATTCGACTAGTTAAAAGGTTGAAGGAGCATAGGCTTGGGAGAATAGAATTGGATTGCGTTAAAGGTCTCGGCAGGACTCCACGTAGGCTCTACCCAGAAAGGAGCATCCTGTCTATTTAATTACTATGATTGTTTACTGTCTTCTGTGGTTATATGAACAATGGAATTCCTTTGTGTGTATTTAAAGGTGTATATTATCTCTTATGAATGCAATAATGGAAGTATGCTTGATAATGAATTTAGTTTATAAGTTGTTGTATATTGTGCCTTTCTGTGTATTTCCTTCTTAGAATGTATTTTCTTTCTGATAGAACCCCATTCTATAGATGATATGTAGACTATCTTCTTACTTAGAACTTTGTCTTAGGTGGTCACCTTTCTGCACCTTGCACGTCCGGGCAGAAACCAAATAGATTTTCCATAAGGGTAGACAGGTTTGAGGGATCCTTTAGAAGGAGAAATGAGGATTACCAAATGAGTATCTCTCTGATTCTACCTTTTGGGTCTCCATCTTATTCAGTTTTACCCGGAAGGTCGAATCTGAAGGTTATTGTCCGGAGGATGCACACGTCTTGACCACCTGCGCAAAACTGGGTACCACCTACGTAGGATGCGTGACCACCTGTGTAGGAAGCACCACATATATAGTTTGTACCACCTACGCAGATTAGGTCACCACATGCGCAGCTTAGAGCACCACCTGCGCAACTTAAAGTTCCATCTGCGCAGGACTCATCCAATTGATGTTTTAGGGTTTTTAGAATGGTCTAGGGTTTGGGTTTGACCCAAGGTTGGATCTATAAGTTGTTCTTACTTGCAGAATACCCTATTTATACATGTTGTTATGTTTTTGATCATTTATAATCTTGTTATAAGATTTGGAACCCTGATTAGGGTTAGAGTTGTTTCATGTACCATAGGAACCTTGTGTGACCTTCTTTATGTTCCATGTGGATGTTATGAACTCTTGTATACTCTTTTTTCTTATCCTTATGTGCTTTGATGAATTTGATAGAGGTAGGAAACCTAGGAACCCTAGGTGAGTGGCTCATTGTGGGGGTCGGGGCCCTAAGTGGCTAGTAGCATGGTAACCCACTGTGGAGTTGATTAATACAGTGATAACAATAATAATTTATGGGAAGGGAATTAAACATTAATAAGATAAGCCTCACCCATGTCGGTAGTGCTAGTAAAGTCTACGGATGGGAGTGGGAGAAGGTGCTATTGCGATAGCACAATCAGACAGTCTCGTCCCTATGAGAGATGTTCGGTTCCGCATGTGCCTACTTTGGGGCCAAGGTCCACAGTGGCTGACCAGGGTAACCTAAGGGGTGAGGGCTATGCGATGACACTCACCTAGCGTATCTTAGAGTTTCTACCGATGTGTTTTATGTTTTGTGTTCTTCTCATGTTTTCAATTATGTTTTGGGGAAATGCACTACCCTCTCCTTAGGAATGGCCTAGTTATCACCTTCTTGTGTGGATCATGGTGTTTATCTCCTAGCACAGGGGAGTGGATCCTTTTTGGGTATCCACGTGGTTGGGTGGTAAATATTTTATCGAGGTATTGCTCGTAGAGTTATGGATGGACCCTGCTTCTGCTTTCTTCAGAATTGCGGAAGATGAAGAGTTTCTTGTTGTTCCTCATTGTTAATCATGTAATGATATTTCACTAATGTAACCTCCCAAGAGGAGATGAATGTAAATAAATATTTGATATATTTTAGATTGATGTAATGGGATGGGTAGTTTTAGGAAAATGGGAAAAGGGATAAACTATCTTTCAATGTAAAAGATGTATTTATTAAAGAAAAGAAGTGATCTTTACTTATGGAAAATATGTTAGAATTAT
>MU227433.1:1279584-1290103 GCA_018584345.1 Thuja plicata | reverse complement strand
AACGTGGCGCCACAACCCAGTGACTTACCATCAAGGTAAGTCACATACATCATATTAAAATGCATGTGGGCCAACATGCATGGGCCCCATGCAAAGATAGTATGGTCTCGGACCATACTCTGCAAAACACTACCAAATCCTACAGAAAATCCACGCCGATGCCGATCAGGGCAAAGGATGCCACAAATCAAACTACCCAATAATGTGGATAGTCTATCTAAGCCCAATCCAAATCTAGACCATGGAACATCATAGCCACCGGCCAACCCGAGCTGATCCCTGGGTAGTCTAGTGAGCTTGGTCAAAGCAGTGACACCAGTACGAGTGGAGTACTCCACCAACTCGCCCTGGATAGGGAGTTGGAGGATGCAATACACATCCTCCAAGGTCACAGTGCACTCCCCGGCAGGAAGCCAGAAGGTGCATTTCTTAGAATGCCATCGCTCTACAAGAGCAGAGATTAGACCCCTGTTGATCGTGATCTAATCAGGGATGTAGCAGATCCAATATAAACCAAGGTCCCGAAGTATTGACCTCTCATCCTCTGAAATCTGGAATCTGTAAACAAGTCCCGCTAGCCTGGACTCTCGACATCGCAAAATGCGCCCAACGAACTGCAAAGAGTACAAAAAAATAGAAAATTATCAGTTTCAGATATTGAGGAACGTAACAAAAACAAAAACAAGCAGATAACAGGCAAAGAAATCAGGCAGACAATGTCAAAAAGTCAATTGCGGAAATAAACATGGTCAACTACGGTGCTTTTATGCGATTGCGACACTCAAACTACAAGTGCGGCACTCAAAAAGAAATTGCGGCATTTTACATATTCAAGTGCGACACTTTTATCAAATGCGGCACATAACTTGCAATTGCGGCATTTAAACCACAATTGCGGCAAAACCGCAAGTGATTGCGGCAAAGGTAAATTTTTTTCAAAAAAAGTACAAATTTTAAAAAGTAATAAATAATGTAATAAATGACATGCAAAGTGCGGAAACTCACCGGACGTCCAGAGCCAGGAGGTCGATGGTATGAACGGACCCGATCAAAAATGTGAACGACACTTGGAAGACCCGCCATCGCTCGAAAGAAGGAAGAAAATGAAGCAGAAAACAATAAAGAAACTTACCAAGATAATAGAGCTCAAATTCGCAAAGTGACAAATGAAGCGATCTCTCGGCTACTTATAGGGGTTCCAAAAACCCTAATTTTGCCCAGGAGCTCCAAAATTTCTTCCCGGTCCCTAGAAACTTCAAAGGTCAATTACAGAGGCATTTTAAACTATTTTTCAGATCCATCAGCTACACAGTTCTACAATTTGCAGTTTCAACAAATTAATGCTCGTCTCGCGACTTTTCGCTCAAATTTGTTGAGGGGGCATAAATACACCTACTGAATGCCAGGGCAAGCTGGGGCAAAATCAAAGATTCTTTGACACATTGCGACAAGTCACATCGCATCAAAAAGGGACAAATGTAGACACCGTAAAATGGGCAGGCTTGCGACTTTACATTAAAAACACTATTTTTCATCTATTAATTAATGGTTTTTTAATCATTAATTAATCATCTATTTTCTTCTAAATTCATTTTTCAAATCATCAAATCCAATTCTCAAAATTAATTAAATAATTAATTTTATTTAATTAAAATAGCTTTAATTGATCAATTATCATTAAATTAATTAATTAAACTCAATTTCCTATAGTTTAAATTCAAATATTTAAACTTACTAATTGAATTCTTCCAATTAAATTAATTTAATTTCATCAAATAAAGCAATTCTTAATCAAAAAGAATTCAATTATCTCACATGTTGAAAACAATTAATAAATAAATGAATTAAATACTCATTTATCTTCAAAGAGATAACTCCAATTACATCACATGGGTTACTCCACCCATCTCTCCAGTCCACATGGGTAACTTCACCCACCTCTTCAGTTCAAAAAGGTAGCTCATAAATAGCTCTTCAGTTAACCAAACCCTATCTCCTCTTTACCAAATGAAGAGGTGGAGTTTACTGAGGACCTCTCCTGTTTCTTTTGATCTCAACCGTTCATCTCCCCATCTTTGGGATTGATCTCAACCGTTCATTTCGTCACCAATTCCTATATAATAAACCCTTCATAACCATTTGAAGGATCGGGGATTTCAAGCTCTCGTGTGCCATTACTCTGTCAGTTTGGTTCTAGCATTCAAGCCATCTTGTGATCACACACACACATTTCAATTATCAAATTCTTGATGCTTCTCAAGTCATAGACGCTGCCTCGCCAATACTGAGCATCAAGAACAGCGTTTTAGAAGGAGTAAGGAGAAACAATAGAAGCTTCAAGCATCGAGGGGTTTGCATTTACTTGTCTTCCTTTCTCTTGCTTGTACATTTTATTGCTCACATTTTTGTTATTCATTTAGTAGTCATTGTATACTTGATTTGCATTCATTTGTGAACCTTTGCTACTAACCCTCGCCTTTGGAAAGCTATGGGGACCGGAGAGAGAGGCGTACAATGTCAGATGTGTTTTCATGACTCAGGACAAAGTCGTAGTTACTCACTTAGCTGAGGTCCACACGATGTATCAGTCCTGGTCATCTGTCTGCAATGTCTTATATATGTATATATATGTTTCTATGCACATGTATCTCTCCTTGGTGATGCAGGATTGTAGGTACCGAGCATCGTCTCCACCTGGCTCCATAGGTCTGAGCGTCCTCTCTAAATCCTCTATCATTGTTCTAACGGAGATAACACCTAGTTCAACAAGACTAAGCCTTACCTTGATCCCTGTTCCTAGGTTGGGTCCTTTTGGGAATTGTCTTTTATTATGGATTGTTGTCCGTTTATTGATGTTTGACATTTGGGTCAATTATGGATATTTTTTATTGTCCCTAGAGCTAGGTGAATATTAATTGTGGTTGAATTCTGGTTAATAATTATTGGATGGTATGATGGAGTTATATATGCGTGGTACAATGCATTTTCTAATGTATTTAAATAATGCATGATTTTAATAATAGGTGCTTGGTTATATATACACATAGGCATATGGGTGCACACATATGCATATGTCTATATATAAATATATTTATGTAATTCTATAAATATGCCTATATTAATGTTTTAATAATTGGATGTGTGTATGTAATTATTCATTATGTGCCTTTGTTGTTTTTAGAAAAGAAATCAATTGTCATATGAAAATTACATTATTCTATTAATAAGGAAAGTAATTAATCAAAGTAAAAAGTTGGAATAAATAATAAAGAGTTACCTTAAGCATGAAATAAAACATAGAGTAACTAAGGAGATAATTCAACTAAAGTGTTCTCGGGAAACTACCTATGCATTAAATTTATCTAAAGGACTATTATGTTCAAAACTATTAACCAATAAATAGTTACGGATGGTTGCATCGGTTGAACTTCTCGAGCAACCAATCCGGAAATGTATTTATATTAAGGGAATATAGTAAGTAGGAGTTAGGAGAAGGACGAAGGAAATTATACTCAGAGAACTTTATACATATCTGGAAAATATTAGTACGATAGAGGGAAACATTGGGAGAGCATTCGACTGGTTAAAATGCTGAAGGAGCATAGGCTTGGGAGAATAGAATTGGATTGCATCAAAGGTCTCTGCAGGAATCCAGGTAGGCTCTACCCAGAAAGGAGCATCCTGTCTATTTAATTACTATGTTTGTTTATTGTCTTCTGTGGTTATATGAACAATGGAATTCCTTTGTGTGTATTTAACGGTGTATGTTATCTCTTATGAATGCAATAATGGAAGTATGCTTGATAATGAATTTAGTTTATAAGTTGTTGTATATTGTACCTTTCTGTGTATTTCATTCTTAGAATGTATTTTCTTTCTGATAGAACCCCATTCTGTAGATGATATGTAGACTATCTTCTTACTTAGAACTTTATCTTGGGTGGTCACCTTTCTGCACCTTGCACGTCCGGGTAGAAACTAAGTAGATTTTCCATAATGGTAGATGGGTTTGAGGGATGTTTTTGAAGGAGAATTAAGGATTACCAAATGGGTATCTCTCTGATTATGCCTTTTGGGTCTCCATCTTATTAAGTTTTACCCGTAAGGTGGAATCTAAAGGTTGTTGTCCAGAGGATGCACAGGTCCTAACCACCTGTGCAGGATGCATGACCACCTACGCAGGAAGCACCATCTGTGCAGGTTGTACCACCTACGCAGATTAGGTCACCACCTGTGTAGCTCAGAGCACCACCTGCATAGCTTAGGGTTCCATCTGCGCAGGACTCTTCCAATTGATGTTTTAGGGTTTTCAGAAGGGTTTGGGGTTTGGATTTGACCCAGGGTTGGCTCTAGAAGTTGTTCTTACTTGCAGAGTACCCTATTTATACATGTTGTTATGTTGTTGATAATTTATAAGCTTGTTATAAGATTTGGAACCCTGATTAGGGTTAAGGTTGTTTCGTGTACCCTAGGAACCTTGTGTGACCTTCTTTATGTTCCATGTGGATGTTATGAGCTCTTGTATACTCTTTCTTCTTATCCTTATGTGCTTTGATGAATTTGATAGAGGTAGGAAACCTAGGAATCCTAGGTGAGTGGCTCACAGTGGGGGCCGGGGTCCTAAGTGGCTAGTACCAGGGCAACCCACCGTGGAGTTGATTAATATAGTGATAACAATAATAATTTATGGGAAGGGGATTAAACATTAATAAGATAAGCCTCACCCATGCCGGTAGTGCTAGTAAAGGCTACGGATGGGAGTGGGAGAAGGTGCTATTGCGATAGCACAATCAGACAGTCTCGTCCCTATGAGAGATGTTCGGTTCCGCATGTGCCTACTTGGGGGCCAAGGCCCAGAGTGGCTGACCAGGGTAACCCAAGGGGTGAGGGCTATGCGATGACAATCACCTAGCATGTCTTAGAGTTTCTACGGATGTGTTTTGTGTTTTGTGTTCTTCTCATGTTTTCAATTATGTTTTGGGGAAATTCACTACCCTCTCCTTAGGAATGGCCTAGTTATCACCTTCTTGAGTGGATCATGGTGTTTATCTCGTAGCATGGGGGAGTAGATCCTTTTTGGGTATCCACGTGGTTGGATGGTAAATATTTTATCGAGGTATTGCTCGTAGAGTTGTGGATGGACCCTGCTTGTGTTTTCTTCAGAATTGCGGAAGATGAAGACTTTCTTATTGTTCCTCATTGTTAATCATGTAATGATATTTCATTAATGTAACCTTCCAAGAGGAGATGAATGTAAATAAATATTTGATATATTTTAGATTGATGTAATGGGATGGGTATTTTTAGGAAAATGGGAAAAGGGATAAACTATCTTTCAATGTAAAAGATGTATTTATTAAAGAAAAGAAGTGATCTTTACTTATGGAAAATATGTTAGAATTATGATGTTTCATGGTTATGAAAGAGAATAAAAGAATTGGATATATTGATATTGTAAATGTAATGATGTTTTTATTTCTAAATGGCATGCAATAGTTATTAGGAAAGTTCATTACTTTATGTACACTTCTTTTAAAAGTTTGAAAAGGAAAGAATCCTGAAATGTTAGAAGTTAAATGATTTGGACGACCAAAAGTTTATGTAAAGAATATGTTAGAGACTATGTTATAATGAAAGTTATGAAATCTTATGTTCTTTCTTTAATAATGAAAGTTATGGTTAAGTATTGTTCATTGGGGAACCTAGGGAGAATCTTTAATCGAAATGTGTAACTTTAGAACTTTTAAACAAAAAACAAAAAATATGCATATAGGCTCTTAACTGAGTAACCTTTCTAGTTTCTTCCTGGTTCCCTGGTGGGGCATGACAACTTGGTATCAAAGCCCTAGGTTTCCACACTGGAACCCAAGGTATATTGGCTCATTAAGCTTAGACATTTGCACCCATCATTAAAACCACGAACCTGAGATAGGGACTTGAAACTTTAGACTTATCTCTTCCCTTGTTTTATCCAGGATGCCTCCAATTACCTGTGGTAGAAGGAATACCCAAAACACTCCTCCGAGATCCCACTAGGAAGGGTCTCAAAGGGAAGATCAGTTTGAGGAAGAAGGAAGTTGGGAACAATCTGATAGCCACATAGGGGATTTCCAGGGAGCTTAGATGCAGGATTTACTGCAACAGATACTGCAAAGACTTGATGCAGGCCAGGATAGGGGCCATCAGGATGAGTCTAATATCTCTCACCACCATGAAAGGGAAAGGGAAAGAAGCCCTAGGAGAATAAATCTGGTAATAAAGAAGGATGCTTCGCAAGCTTCTCACATGCTGGGTCTCCTTGGAGAAAACCACCTTTGTTTAGGGGAGCACAGTGCGGTGCCATCGTTGAAACATGGCTAATTGATTTGGAAAGGTTATTTTCCATGCATCCATACCATAGTAACACCAAGGCTCAGTTTGCAGTTATTCACCTAAGGGACTTTGCCTCTTCTTGGTGGGAAATAGAGAAAGAAAAATTGCACATTAACATAGCCACCTTGTCTTGGGAACTATTCCTACAACTCTTCAAAGCTCAATTTCTATCTGACCATTGGAAACATGAGCAGGCAGAAGAATTTCACAATTTAAAACAGTTAACCATGTCAGTTGATGATTACAAAAGATGCTTCTTTGAACTCAAAACTTATTTAGGTTACAGGGATGATGAAGCCATACTTACTCAACACTTCCTTAGAGGACTCAATAGTCAATATTATGGCCAAGTGCGGGTCTTCGAGCCTCAATCTGTTAGTGAAGCAATCATTAAAGCTCGTATTGTTGAGCAGAATGCAGCCTTAGGTTTGGGAGGTCAGATGTATAATCCAGGGAGTAATGCCCCTCAATCTAGGTCAGGATATAAAGGAAATCAGTTTCAGGGAACATCCAACCCTAAGAACTATCCTTCCTCATCTAAGGGTAGTAAAAACCCATAGAAAAAGGAATCCTCTTACAACAACAAGAATAGTGGGTCTTAGTCAGAAAACAGTCGCAACTGGCAGTGTAATAAATGCTATCCAAATTCTCAACCATCACAGAATTCACAACAGAATAGTAGCCGAGGTAGTTTTCAACAGTCAAGTGCTCATGGGTCTGGGAAGAGTTTTGTTAGAAATACAGGGTTTTATTCTTGTGGACAACATGGCCGTATTACAGTAAACTATCCTCAGAAATCAACACTGGCTTCTAGTTATAAGCAGGCCACCTCAAAAACAACCATAGGGGATGTTGGTAGATCTCACAGGGTGTTTTTCGTGTTGGATCATAAGCAAGCAGAACATCAGGGTTCGGTCATTGAAACTCCAGGTTTGTTAGGGGGTATTTCTACCACTATTTTGTTTGATTCAGGAGCCATCGAATCTTTCATTTTACCTTCTCTAGTTAAGCAATGCGGGCTGACGGTAGTAAGGTAGGTAGATAAGTGGCAGGTTGAGCTAGCCTCTAGGGAAAGGATAGCCTCTGATTCTTGTGTTTGAAATTGTGAGTTAGCACTTGGACCTTTTTCCACCCTTATAGACCTTCAAGTGATTCCCTTAGGCTCTTATGGAGTAGTCATGGGGATGGACTGACTAGAGGCTCACGAAGCCATTATAGATTATAAAGAGAAAAGCATCTAGTGTTTTGACGATGCAGGATAAAAGAGGAAGATTGGTTGGGTTCAGCAACCCATCTCCCTTCGCATGATATCTATAATGAAACTCAAGCGGTGGATATGTAAAGGATGCCAGTTGTTCACAGTTTTAGTTAATGACTTGGAAGAAGGGGAAGGTGTAAACATAACTCTTGATCACCCCTTGCTTCAAGAATTTGCAAACGTTTTTCCCAAGGAAATTCCTGGAATGCCTCCTAAAAGGGACATTGATTTTCGAATAGAGCTTGTTCTAGGAGCAGAACCAATCTCTAAAGCTCCATACTGCATGACCACGCAGGAACTTGGGGAACTCTAGTTGCAGCTAGAAGAACTTTTGGGAAAGGGATTCATCAGACCCAGTGTATCCCCATGGGGTGCTCCAATAATCTTCATCAAGAAGAAAGATGGAACTCTCCAATTGTGCATTGATTACCGACAGCTTAATAAAGTCACCATTAAGAATAGATATCCTTTGCCTCACATCAACAACCTATTCGACATCAAGGTCGAATCTATGTGCCTTTTTCAGGTGACCTTCGCACAGTTATCTTAGCAGAAAGCCATAGAGCACCCTATTTAGCACATCTAGGCGTGAAGAAAATGTTTTTCGATCTACGTTGGTTATACTATTGGTCAGGGATGAAGAGGGATGTAGAAAATTATGTAGCAAGATGTCTAGAATGTCAGAGAGTGAAGGCTGAGCATCAGCATCCGACAGCCCTCCTGCAGTCCCATATTGTTCCAGAATGGAAGTGGGATATTATCTCCATAAATTTCATTATGGGACTTCTTGTTACCCCATGAAGACATGATGCCATCATGGTTATGGTTGATCAACTTACATAGGTATCCCATTTCACTCACATGCAGTCCTCTTACACAGTAGCTGCAGTAGCTAGAGTATTTTTGAATGACATAGTAAAACTTCATGGTATCCCTAGAAAGATTATTTCCAATTGAGATCCAATTTTCACATCCGCACTTTGGACTTCCCTACAACAGACATTAGGGACTCAGCTCAACTTTAGCTCAGCCTATCACCCAGAGACAGATGGTCAAACTGAACAGGTTAATCAGGTTCTTGAAGGTATGCTCAAGATGTATATGATGGATAGGCAGACCCTTTGGGAAGATTACTTATACTTGGTGGAATTTTCTTATAATAATGGATACCATAGCTCCATTAGTATGTCTCCATTTCAGGCCTTGTATGGTCATCCTTGTCACACCCCTTTGAGCTGGGATCGATTGGAAGACAGGGTACTCCTTGGACTAGAAATGTTACAGGATATGGATCAATAGGTAGAGCAGATCAGGGAACACATTATCACCGCTCAGGACAGAAAAAATAAATATGTCGATGTTCACAGATCTGATGTCCATTTCCCTCGAGGAGACAAAGTGTTCCTTAGGGTGAGACCATGAAAGAGTCCTATCCATTATGGAAAAGACTCTAAGTTGGCACCCTGATTTGTTGGTCCGTTTGAGATCCTTCAAAGGATATGACCAGTTTCTTATCGACTTGCCTTGCCACCCAGCTTCTCTTGTATTCATGATTTATTTCATATTTCTGTACTTAGAAGATATATTTCTGATTTGACTCATGTCCTGGTCTGGAATTCTTTACAGGTAGTGGATGGGCAGCTAGATTTGGAGCCGGTATGTATTCTACAGCAACAGACTCTAACCCTTAGGGGTCGTAACATAGATCAGGCAAGGGTCCAATGGGATCCGAATGATGAGGCCTCAACAACTTGGGAGGATGTTGCTAAACTTAGAGTTCACTATCCTTATCTATTTGTAGGCTTCTAGGAGTAAGCCTAATTCTAGGGGGGAGAATGTAATACCCTCTCGGATGACTATACTATTATTTTTGAGTTGGATATTTTGACATAAACTATATGATTTCAGTTGCTTACATTTTGGTAGATCTAGATGATATTATGCTCAGTTAGATGTTTTGATATATATGTGTTCATGATTAATGTCTTTATGAAAAATAACTATTATATGCGATAAATGGAATTCTAACCTTTTTCCACTTATAATGTGCTATTCTTATTAACATGCTTTCAAGAATCTTTTATGATGCTTTACTTTTGGCATATATCTCAGATGTGTTTTCATGACTTAGGATGAAGTCGTAGTTACTCACTTAGCTGAGGTCCACACGATGTATCGATCCTGGTCATCTGTTTGCAATGTCTTATATATGTATATATATGTTTCTATGCACATGTATCTCTCCTTGGTGATGCAGGATTGTAGGTACCGAGCATCGTCTCCACCTGGCTCCACAGGTCTGAATGTGCTCTCTAAATCCTTGATCGTTGTTGTGACGAAGATAACACCTGGTTCCACAAGACTAAGCCTTACCTTGATCCCTATTCCTAGGTTGGGTCTTTTTGGGAATTGTCTTTTATTATGGATTTTTGTCCGTTTATTGATGCTTAACATTTGGGTCAATTTTGGATATTTGCTATTGTCCCTAGAGCTAGGTGAATATTAATTGTGGTTGAATTGTGGTTAATAATTATTGGATGGTATGATGGAGTTATATATGCATGGTACTATACCTTGTCTAATGTATTTAAATAATGTGTGATTTTAATAATAGGTGCTTGGTTATATATACAGATAGGCATATGGGTGCACACATATGCAATTGTCTATATATAAATATATTTATGTAATTCTATAAATATGCCTATATTAATGTTTTAATAATTGGATGTGTGTATGTAATTATTCATTATGTACCTTTGTTGTTTTTAGAAAAGAAATCAATTGTCATATGAAAATTACATTATTCTATTAATAAGGAAAGTATTAATCAAAGTAAAAAGTTGGAATAAATAATAAAGAGTTACCTTAAGCATGAAATAAAACATA